>JBAKBP010003733.1:0-147846 GCA_037953745.1 Lithodes maja | reverse complement strand
CAATTGAAAATGTAACTAAACAGATAATATGGATGTTCAACAGTGGAACTATGTACAACCTTTTAAAAGAATGTAAAATTATAAAACATATAATTTGATGTGTAGCTATGCTCTTCAACTAAACACATGTACATTCTAGTGGTGCCTTACAGGCCACCCTGGGTCAGCGAACCTACGCTCCCTAACCATACTGCTGTATTGTCCTCAATATTCTCGGCTAATGGCTTGATGTACAAGTACCTCCGGATATGCGGCACATCCCTCCCGGAGGACTACTTGCACCTTCCCTCCGAATATTATTTTATGGAAATAAAATAATATGAATCTGAATCTGAATCTGTATGGCTGTATGTTTTGGGTGCTGGGGTCTGGTGACTGGATCACGACGGTTAGGGTCCCTCTAGGATGTTTAAGGAGGGATTAACACGGTCGGGGCTCAGTTGGGGGTCTTGTGGGACAGCATGCGTGTTTAAAAACAAAACATAAGGTCTATAACGGGGACTCATGTATTTTAGATATGTCTTTATTATAATACTGTATATACTAAACTTAGGTAGTGTTAAAATTAATCTTCAATATCAATGTATTACTCATCTAACTATATAATTATGTAATGACATAGTTTAAGCCAGAAATAGGGCGAATGATTTTGAGATAATGTAACTATGATACTTGTGTAACATTTGTACTTTTCTCAATAAAACAATCAAATCAAATCAAATCAAATCTCTCTCTCTCTCGGTTTGCCCTGGTTAGATTTGTTTTCGGGTGGGGTGGGGTTTGGGAAGCGTCTTGCCAGCCAAAATAGGTGCATATATGCTTATAACCTCTCTTGAGTACTCTTCTGTAATATACAGGAAAGGTAATGTTAATATTACCTCTTACAATCTAAAGAAGAGAACTGTCTCACCATGCTATCAGTTACGTATGCTCTATTACTGATACCGTATCTATCTTCTTGTTCACTCACATTACTTAATACGACAACCCTTATATTAGGATTAGCCGGGAACATGAGCGAACGACTACAGACCGTCAGAATAATGGAGGGAGGATGGACAGGTTACTGAATAATTATAGTCCAATGAAAAATGTGTAGTTTTACATCCCTTTCTAATGTGTTTTATATACTGTATTACTCTAAGATAATGTAGTAATTACTCCCAACTTTGATAAAGTCTAGAAATAATATTCACCAAAAATCCCGTGATTTCTTTACATTATCAATAATATGAGCAAAGGGCTCATACTCCTACATGATAAGATGAATCCTATGCATGGTTTATGTTAATGGTTTTAATTCTCCTATGTGACAGACATTATTTAAAAACCTACTTTACATAACACATACTAAACCAATTTACTATTATTTATGAGTTCCTCTTGCCTAGGTATAACAAGAGCTGAAAGATAAATATATTCAACCTGCATATTCCATCTGACATAGTCGATTAATAAGTAACTGAATTAATTAAAATAAAAACAGTGTGTTAGCTGTATCCTAGGATATGATTGTAGTATCCCTTTGATGATCAGTACGGGCTCCTTTCACTTATGACATGCTCTCCTAAATATTATTTTTATCAATAATAGTATTACAGGTAGAAATAAATAAAATATCATATTATCATTCTTGCTAAAACAGCTTCCCAGAAGTTAGGTGTGCTCAACCGTCACTGTGGTTTCTTCACCCGCGCACAGCTTCTTGTTCTGTAAAGGGGCACTGTGCGCCCATGTATCGAGTATTGTTCGCATGTGCCCTGGGATAAATGTCCGTGCCAGGATTAGATGTTAGTAGGGGGCAGTTGTTAGTAATATAATAGAGAAAAACACATATTAATTTACAAATGCAGTCAGTTGTGGATTTAAGGCAAGGTGTTTGTCTAGGCGAAGTTTAAAAGAATCAACGGTGCTGCAGTTTATGACATCTTGGGGAAGCCCAATATGCGATATGAGTGGAGGTTCCACTCATATTGCATTTCTCGAAAGAGTAGTTTCAAAAGCATTTCGCCTCATCAACTCGCTTCTTCTTACTAATTTCCTACACGTTCTTTCTACACACCGCAATGTTGCTTCTCTTTCACTCTTCTATCGCTATTACAACAATCAGTGTTCTTCAGATCTCTCTCAGTGCATACCTTTTCGGCGGGTGTGAGGCATTCGACTTTCAACACAGTACCACTTATGTGCTGTCCAACTGTCGAACCCAAGAATTAGCAAATGTTCTCAGTCTTTCTTCTACTTAACACGAACTCAGAAACTCTCACCACCAATCAATGTTTCCTTCATCCTCTGACTTAGATTGCTTTAAGCTTAGTGTGTTCAGCATATTGAACCCAACGTCCATTGAATTTGGCTATCTGTCACTATTTTGGCTTTGGGGGCGACACTCGTTACAGGGCAGCATGCCTTTTGTCTTCATCTTACACATAGAACAACAAATAGTAATATATGAGCTGGAGTTTGGAGAACAGGTTTAGAATTTATTAGGGTTTCATATGAATAATGTTGAGGTAGAGTTTAATGTATCATCATTACTATTATTATGAATATTATATTACAGTAGGTCGGGGTGGAAGAATACAAACAAAATACGATGCTGGCGGCAACACTGGCAAATCTAGATAATTATCATTAGTGCTTAAGGTGTGTGAGAGACTGATTTGACCGTGGCAACAAATATACTCATTATAACATATTATACACTTTTTATATCGACAGTCACATACTTTAGTACAATGACTATTATATTGAAACTTTCGTACCATATTGTTCGACAGTGGATCTTACTAAGAGCATCTGTAATAGTTTATGGGGCATATGTTGAGATAGTGCATACCGGTACCTACGGCGCTTATCTCCGACACTTCACCTTTGGAACCTGTGGTAACTAACCCAATGCAGGGGTGTTACATTTTTTGGGTTACCACAGTTTGTCACCCCAGATGGAACGTCACAACGACCCACTTATACCAGATTACTATTACGCTGCTGTCTCAACAGAAGGATTTGGGTGTGAATAGACCCGCACGGGATTGATCTCTCGACCTTATGAATTTGGGTCCACTATACCACTGGTAACCATCTATAGATCTCCCTCCTATTCTAATACGACAAGCCCTATGTAATATTGCACTATATATAGTTAGTATTTAATGATTATAGAATATTAGATACAACACGTTTAGATAGTTTCATATTCACTGTTCCCTTTCTCCTGCTCCATCTCTATACTGTATAATATGTCCCTCTCTCATACTCTATCATCTTCTCTCTTCTTCTTTGTCATCCTAGAGTAGCGTGGCAAATCAAAATATAATTTAAAAAGCAGCTACAGGACTTAAGCACATCAGAATTTATTGGTAAATATTACGACATTACAACGTTAATTTTAAGAACAAACGAGTAGGTATGGAATAGATTTTGCACGGCGATTCCCAACCTTGTTGGCAATTAAATGATGGTAATGTGACCAAGTAAATTAGTTACTAGTGTGTATTATATTATCATATTAATAGTAACCCATTACAGTCTTAAATAGCCTATAATGTAACAGACCTATCAAATCATTTCACAATATGATTTTTATATATAAGCTTAATGTTTGCAAATATAACCTATCAGTTGCTTATAGTTGCCCTATATTTTATTCATAGCAAAAAAAGGTTTATCATAATAACACACACACATACTATATATCTATAGATAGATAGATAGATATATAAATTAATACAGAGACACAGGGAGAGGGAGACATCTATAGTTGTAGAAATATTATACATTGTGTGTGTGTGTGTGTGTGTGCGTAAGCACACTTAGAGAGAGAGAGAGAGAGAGCGCGCGTCTCGGTTCATATTCGAACCAGCGATTACTTGGAGAAATGAGTGTGAAAGGGGGAGGGAGTTTTTAGACAGTTGCCAGCCAATATTTTTTTTCTCTGGCTTGTACGCGCTATAAGTGCGGTAAACTGTACATGTGGTAAAAATATGAAAGCCATAGGTGCAGTCGTTTCGATGCTACGATTTGTTTTCGGCAGGGTGCAGAGGGTGGCAGGGTTGGCTTGTTGGTTGCTGCTCCGGTGTGGTGAGAGGTGTGACTGGAGTGTCCCCCACTGGTGTCCCGTTGTCCCCCCCCCCCCCCTCCTGTACAACGGTGCCGCATCTTCCCGCCAACCCGCAGTGCGGCGGTTCTGCCAGATGCGGCCGGACTAACGTAAACTTTCCCGTTTGATGGGAATATTTTACGGTTGACGGGAGCAGCTTACGTTTGACCGGGCGAGCTGCTAAGTCTTACGGGGCTGCTCCCGTCAGACGTAGCCGATCGCCCGGTCGCAACGGATTTTGTTTAAATTTATAATAATAATAATAATAATCTTCTGGTTAGCAGTAGGGTCCCGCATAAAACGAGTCTCGATTAAAACGACCGACCTAAAATATTAATATTTAATATATTAAACGAAATATCGTCGCTTTGTACGAAATATAGTTCGCTTTGTACGAAATATCGTCGCTTTGTACGAAATATCGTCGCTTTGTACGAAATATCGTTCGCTTTGTATGAAATATCGTCGCTTTGTACGAAATATCGTTCGCTTTGTATGAAATATCGTTCGCTTTGTACGAAAATTTTCGCTTACAGTGAACATTGACGATATTGCGCCACCAAAATGCTGTGTTCACATAAAACGAAATTCGCATAAAACGCCCTCGTTTATCGACCATAAACTCGTTTTATGTGAGACCCTACTGTACTTATATAGCGCCCGTATCTCCTCCTTCGAGGATTCACAAGCGCTTGGCTTTCTTTAGTCTACCAGAGACCATTACCCATCCCCCTTGTTCATGGGGAGATGGTAACCGCCGGCTGTATCCCAGAAAAACTTTTCAATCTGAGCGGGGATTGAACGCGAGACCTTCAAGATGGGAATCAGGCACGCTATCAACTGAGCCAGCCGGACGGCTAATACCATACGGCTATACCATAAGTACACTTTGGCAAGCTGAATCGAATGCCGCAAACAGAATTTAAATCGGACCATTAGTTTAGGATTTCGATTTTGACTGTGCCTTCCTGGAGGGCCCAGGGGACCGTTTTTTGGACTTTAAAAGTCCTCTGTAGGCCAAACTATAAGTCCTAGGGAATTCTACTTGGTGCCATTGGATTTTTATCGGCGAGCTGCTTCTAGAAATGGTCTTAGATTTCATTTTCGCCCAGAATCGAAAATATTTTTTCTCAAAAACCTTGGGTTTGCCCAGGCAAATCGGTGATTTTGGTCGAATTTTGACTTGTCAATATTATTATCTATTTGGATTCGTCTCGCCGTTGCGGATTCAACGGTATATATATTTTTAATTTTGATCTATTTTTAGGCCCCCTAGGCCTATTTTAAAGTTTAAAAACTCCATAGACGAGTTATTTATGAACGGATTTTGTTTAAATTTATACCATAAGTACACTTTGGCAAGCTGAATCGAATGGCGTAAACAGAATTAAAATCAGACCATTAGTTTAGGATTTCGATTTTGACTGGGCCTTCCTGGAGGGCCCAGGGGACCGTTTTTTGGACTTTAAAAGTCCTCTGTAACCCAAACTATAAGTCCTAGGGAATTCGTTTTTCTCGGCGAGCTGCTTCTAGAAATGGTCTTAGATTTCATTTTCGCCCAGCCATTCGCCCAGAATCGAAAATATTTGTCTCAAAAACCTTGGTCGGTGATTTTGGTCGAATTTTGACTTGTCAATATTATTACATATTTGGATTCGTCTCGCCGTTGCGGATTCAACGGTATATATATTTTTTTTAATTTTGACCTATTTTTAGGCCCCCTAGGCCTATTTTAAAGTTTAAAAACTCCATAGACGAGTTATTTATGAACAGATTTTGTTTAAATTTATACCATAAGTACACTTTGGCAAGCTGAATCGAATGGCGCAAACAGAATTAAAATCGGACCATTAGTTTAGGATTTCGATTTTGACTGGGTTTTCCTGGAGGGCCCAGGGGACCGTTTTTTTGGACTTTAAAAGTCCTCTGTAGCCCAAACTATAAGTCCTAGGGAATTCTACTTGGTGCCATTCGATTTTTCTCGGCGAGCTGCTTCTAGATGTGGTCTTAGATTTCATCGCCTAGCCATTCGCCCAGAATCAAAAATATTTTTCTCAAAAACCTTGGTCGGTGATTTTGGTCGAATGTTGACTTGTCAATATTATTACATATTTGGATTCGTCTCTCCGTTGCGGATTCAACGGTATATATATATTTTAATTTTGACCTATTTTTAGGCCCCCTAGGCCTATTTTAAAGTTTAAAAACTCCATAGACGAGTTATTTATGAAGGGATTTTGTTTAAATTTATACCATAAGTACACTTTGGCAAGCTGAATCGAATGGCGCAAACAGAATTAAAATCGGACCATTAGTTTAGGATTTCGATTTTGACTGGGCTTTCCTGGAGGGCCCAGGGGACCGTTTTTTGGACTATAAAAGTCCTCGTTGTTTTGGTCGAATTTTGACTTGTCAATATTATTACATATATGGATTCGTCTCGCCGTTGCGGTTTCAACGGTGTAATAATTTTTTTAATTTTGACAATTTTTTAGGCCCAATAGGCCCATTTAAATTTTTTAAAAATAAATTATATATAATATATAATTTATACAGTATATATAATATATAAAATATATATTATAAATTATATATATGTATTTTGTATATACAGTATATATATATTATATATACCGGTATATATATATATACAGTATATATATATATATATATATATATATATATATATATATATATATATATATATATATATATATATTTTGTATATATACTGTATATTTATATAGAGGCTATATACTATATACAGTATATTAATTATATATATATATATATATATATATATATATATTGTTACGACCGGGCACTCGGGTACACTAGGGCTCTTACACAGGACTTGAGTATGGCTCGCTGCCACAACGGAAACACACGATCCCAACCCCAGAGTACTGCCAGCCGAACAAAAAACGCCACTACCCTCCAGAGTTCTATCTGCTATAACGGGGTATACAAGAACTCGGTACTAGCGTTTCACACAACAGACTAATAACAAGACGGGAGTTATCTAGTCTGGTCAACAATCAAACAAAGAAGAAAGTACTACAACACTAAAGAATAGTGTTGGCCGAAGCCGAAGTAATCCACCCTTGAACTAAGAACTTAAGAAGTCCTCCACCCTCTACTTCGGATCGGCACTATTACGTTACGTTAAACAATAGTCCTCGAGCATCAAGCAAGGAATCTTCTGATAAGTTAGATGCTTCTCGAATACTCATAAGAAGTAAGTATCGGATTTTGAACAGCAATTTAATGAATAACTCACTGGTAATTAAAGGCTTTAAATTGACATAAGAAGAATTATAAGAATAAGCAATAGGATATGGCAAACATTAAGAAGAAGTACTCCGACAATGCACTGGCAATAGCCTACTAAGATTGTGCTCGTGGGCCACTAATCTCTGAAGTAGCTAAGCGTGCCACACATGAAATCAATAGTGCATAAACAATAATATACATAAGGAGAAGCTTCAATACTATGCTGTATCTGCTGGTCGAGCAAAGTCTAGCTGGGATACATAAGGTTAAGAGACAATGGCTGAGCAAGCGGCTCGTAGCCTAGCGAGGTCCTTAAGACTGTGCGGCCAAATTACGTTAATTGACGGGATGCTCTCTTGAGAGATCCAGATCACTAGTATCTGGTTCTCTCCTGGCGATCCTCTCAAAGTCAAGCAAATGAGATAGCACAGTGTTGGGTGGCAGAGGCAAAAGCCCTCACTCGCAACACAGTGCTAAACTCCCACGGTACACAGTCAGAAAGACCACCTAGGCGTTCCACGTCTCCGTTGCAATTGTACTGGTTCAACCGCAACCTAGTACTCATAGGAAATCACAACTCAGAAACCCTATCCCAGTCTAGCATTGCCTAAACCAGCAGAAAACAGGAACATGAATAATCGCACACAGGGAAATGCATATACGAGTGCAACAAACATCAATCAATCCTATTCTAGTTAACCCTTCCAAAAATAGGCTATCTAACAGGCACTTATCTCGTGAGAACTCAAGCGATAATACTTTGGCTGACTAAATCTGCACCAAAGGGGTCATTGGTTAAAAAGGGACGAGAAGAGAAGAAGATAGGCTGTTCAGAGAGTAGAGAAAGTTCACATCAGTCGGAAGAATATGGATAGTTGCAAGGGATATGAGAAGTCGCTCTGCCTGATGAGTTCTAAAGAATGGTGGCGAGGACCTCTCCTTTTTATACTCGGCCCTCTAGCGGCATATCGCAAACTACTAAGGACCGCCCACTGACAATCATTACGTAATATTCTCTCTCAATCTGGGATCGACAAAGGATTTCCCACGCGCTGAGAAGGAGGAGGGAGGAGGGAGGAGGGAATTAGGCCTACCTGCAGCGTGGCGCACTCACTGTTCCCCCCGTTACGCACTCTCTCTCCTCTCATCATTACATATAAGTCCCACACACAATACTTATAACTAATGATATAAAATAGAACTCGTTGACTCAGATGAAAACAAAATACATATTTATAATACTTATAGTACAACGGCTCACATAAACTAAGTTAGGAAACTCTACACAGACTACAGCCAAAGTTCCTGCCCTGACGATCCTAGCGAGAGTGGGGCCTGACTGGGCGTTCTGTACAGCATGCTCATACTCGACATGCGTCACACCTCCCCCAAGATTTTACTTGCTCAACCCTGAGCTAAAATCTGATATACAGAACCCCATCAAACCCCTCACACCCAGCGACCGCATGGCACTAAAACAACGCTGAGTTTATCACTAAAACACATCTTATAAAAAAAAAATTCACATTTTATAACTCCTCCCAACAATAGTAAAAGACACAATATCATGCTCCCAGAGCGAGCTTACAGCAGCTCAGCCGTTTGATAGTTCGTGGACTACTCAAACTCTATAGGCTATGACAAACTTATACAATTATCTATATCAAAAAGAAAAGAGTTTTTTTATGATTTTTATATTTTAATATGTTTTTTCCGGCTGCACTATAAGGGCAGCCTATTTTTTCTTCTATACCAAACGCTCAACTCCTGCTTTACGACCCAATACGCTGGGCTACAACCGCGAGCCAACAAGCACCAAGCGCAAAATACTATTCAAACTAAAGCAGGAGGCTACCCGTGTGTCAATCTACCCAGGATCATATACCCTTGAACGACCATCTGCAACCACGTTGTCACAACCGGCAATATGGCGTATGTCCAGGTTATATACCAATAACCTTAGTGACCACCTGGTCAGCCTCATATTCCGATTGTGAAACTGGTCCAAGATCTTGAGAGGGTGATGATCTGGGTAAACTACAACGACCGGACCATAGGCTGGAACATAGACCTCGAAATGCCCCAGCGCATCATCGTCCTTTTCACTTTCATTCATCAGGTTCTGAAACGTTGCTAGTGCATTCTTAAGTCCGTCAGGCATAACATTGCACTGGTAGGTACTCCCGTCCACAACAAAACCACATACCTCTTTAGCACGCTCGGACAAAGTTACAAGCAACGACCACTCACGACATTCCTCATCCCTCAGACCCTTCGTCCACACGTAATCCAGCTCTGCTTGCACCACAGGCTGTCGAGCAGGATTTATACGGTAGGGAATTAAACTGAGCCTTGCACTATCTCCAGCCTGCATGTCGGACTCTACCCCGTACCTCAGGCCTGGAGAAGCAACAAACATGCGAAAGTACTGCCATAGCCTAGTAAATAACTGCCTTGCACTGTCTCCACAAACAACATGCCTAGTGCCCTCCCACAACCCAGCCGAGACCGCAGCTTCTAACCTGTAGTCTCCCTCCTTCTCCACCTTCGTCCCTAGAACAGCCAGGTCATGAGAGGGACAATCAGTACCACCCGTGCAGTCACTCCCACAGTTCATTATTGCTAAGGCTTCCCCGCCGATACCGTACATGCGCACCCCCGCATTCCTTGTGACGACATCTGCCTGCGCAGCATCACCGCTTTCAGCGACATGGCCAGATACAGTCGGTCTATGGTAGGGCTGTTGCATTAGACTAGAGCAGCATTGGGAGGCTATGCGACGACCGGGCACTGCGATACCACAGCCGACCTTACCAATCTGCTCAATGTCCTCCTTTTGACCACCACCCTTGGCAGCCATGGGTCGACCCTGACCTGGCAACCATGCCAAAGCCTCGTCGCCCACCTTGAACCACCGAAACAACGAGGCTAACGGTCTTTCAACATTCACGTGACCTGCCCGTGGAACATCTTGCACCGCCCGAGTTGTGAGACTCAGGGGCTCGGCACGACCAGTGGGGTATGAACCGAGCTGGTGCTGGAGTGCTGCACACTGCTGCTCAGGCAGGTGCTCTAGCGCTTCCACAGCCACCAGACTCGTGTCCCCCGCCCACTGTTCCGCCGAGACATGACAATCCCTTCTCTCCTCCACCTGTGCCCTACTGCCCTCCTCTCCTTCTCCACCTTGGCCGCGGCAGACCAACGCAGGGACAGTAGGCTGCTCAGGTGGTTGCCTCACAAACTCCTCCAACAGGTTCACATGACATGCTTCCCCGTCCTCGTGTTTGATCTTGACAGCACCATTACCACACTTCTGAACTTCCGGATCCTCCAACTGCAGTTTACAAATATCTGAGGGAACCAACCTGTCTAGATGCTTCCGAAGCAACCCAAGTCCTTCCCCAATATCAAACTGAGCAACCCTTTTTTCTCTCCGTGTGCAACGTTGCTGCCCCGGAGTCTCTTCCGGCCCTACCTCCTCACTAGCTGTGACAGGTCCTGGGGCCTCTCCAGACTCTAACATAGGTGCCAATACTGAATCACCCTGGAGAGCCGCCGAGTCAAAACTCTTAAAACCAACTCCAGCTTTAGCCTCCTCCTGTTGATCGTTCCTCTGCTGGTCTGAAGACGGAGGACTAGGCTGTGACACTTTAGCTGCCCGAGCTCGGGTGACAGCACACGCCATGGGTTCTGCCTGGCACCGCTCGACACACTCTTGCTCTTCCCTACTCACGTCGGCCGTCCTCTCGGCAACGACTAAGGGTAGAACCTCAAAAGCGGGCATTGCAAAGTCGTTGCCGAGAAGAAGGTCGACGCCCTCCACTGGCAGTTTCTCCACAATCCCGACATCCAATTCATGTGTCACACCATCCACCTCCAACTCCAACCGCACCAGCGGGTATGACCGAGTTGCATTAATACCCTGCACCACTACCACCCGAGCCGCATTTATAGGGTAGCCAGTCAAGTTATTCATCAGAGTCTGGGAAGCACCTGTATCACGCAAGACCTCTACTCCATGCTTGCGCCCCGCCCACATCACGCAACCCCGTCCTCTATGGTCGCAAAAAACATCCTGAGCAGGGTTCGAGCCTCCCAGGTGCTTCTGCATTGGCTGTGCCTCAGCCTCTGACGAACTGCCCCGGGCAAACTCAGAAAACTTCGGAGACACACCAATGTTGCAGGCCAAAGACACAGCTGCTGTAGGTGGTTTGCTAGGACAGACTCTTGCAAAGTGCCCCTTTTCATGACAATGATAACACTCCAACTCCCCTCTGGGCTTCCCTTGGTACTGGGAAGGGCCCGGCCCCTTCTTAAATTGGACGGTGCTAGTCTTGTGGTCAGTCTTGGTATCATAGCTCTTGTACTTGTTTGCATAATGTATATCACTAACTCGGGGGGGTGGGGCATCACGCCCCTTGTTACCTGCCTCACTACGCTGGGCAGACCCGCACCCACGAATTAGTGATAGCCGGAGGTCAGCCATCTCAGCTGCCTCCTGTAGAGTTTTGGGGTTCTTTTCTTTAATAGTTAAAGTCATATCTGCACCAGTACACTTATAAAACTGCTCGAGCAGAAACAGCTCAGTCAACTGTTCGGCCGTCTCAGCTTTCTCAGAACGTGTCCAGTTTGTAAGTGCATCTTTTAAGTCCCGGGCATGTTCAAGAAAGGTCGCCTCCCTAGTCTTTGTAACACCCCGAAACTTCAATCGATATGTTTCTGGTTGCAACTCGTATGCCCGTAGGACAGCTCTCTTCAATTCTGGGTAGTCAATGCAAGACTCTAAAGGCAGTGCATCATAAGCCTTCAGACCCTTACCCGTAAGTCTTGAGGAGACCAGAGCTGCCCACTTCTCTTCAGGCCAATTATGCTCCCTACACTTCTTCTCAAAACGATTAAAAAATTCTGTGACTTCAGTTTCACTAAATGCCGGCACCAATTTGACTAAGTGGGACAAGGACTGTTCTCTTACTTGGCCCTCACGGCCCATCCGAGTCCCTGTCGACTCTGCACGAGTCTTATCTAAATCTATTTGAGCACAATATTTCTGAGTCGTACCTAAGCTCAGCCTCATGCCTCCTAGTCTCAGCCTCAATCTCATGCCTCCTAGTCTCATTCTCCTGCTTCCTAGCCTCAACCTCAATCTCATGCCTCCTAGCCTCAACCTCAATCTCCTTCTCCTGCTTCCTAGACTCAGCCTCAATCTCATACTTCCTAGACTCAATTTTAGCAAGCTCAAGTCTAAATATCATATCTGGAGACAGGCAGGAAGAGGGAGCTGCCACTACTGAAGGAGGGGGGGCAAGAACTGGGGAACCACCATACGCACCGCCCGAGGGCACTCCATTCTTCCAATTCTCATCCCTCTGTGGGAGAGTGCTAACCTCCGGCAACTGAGTGGACGGCACTGTGGGAGTCGAGTGAGAGGGGATCTGGGGAGGAACCCCCCCAAACGCCCTCTCCTCCGAAACCCCATGTCGCCCACGCAACACCCAGGAAATCAGCTCCCCCTTGGACATCCCTCCTACATTGGATAGACCCAAAACCTTGGCTATCAGGTGCAAGCCATAAACATTCACCCCAGTCAGCCTCTCCTCCGTCACATGGTACTGCTTACTCACAAAAAGTCTAGCATCCTCCTCACTAGTTACTAACGGCACCTCCTCAAATGGCATCTCTCGCTCCTCGTCAATACTAGGGCACGACATACTGAAGTTCACAAAAAATTCTCGAGACAAAAGTGTTAAACTCCCTTATGTAAGCACTAATTACTAAATTAACTGGAGTCTCTTAAATGCTCTCCTAATTGCCTTACAAAAAAAAATATTCTTCAATATGTACGCTAAAGTACGAACAAACAAATGTTGTACAACTCTGCAAAAAATTATACTGTTCACAAAATCCTAAGCAAGGTCGCCATTTGTTACGACCGGGCACTCGGGTACACTAGGGCTCTTACACAGGACTTGAGTATGGCTCGCTGCCACAACGGAAACACACGATCCCAACCCCAGAGTACTGCCAGCCGAACAAAAAACGCCACTACCCTCCAGAGTTCTATCTGCTATAACGGGGTATACAAGAACTCGGTACTAGCGTTTCACACAACAGACTAATAACAAGACGGGAGTTATCTAGTCTGGTCAACAATCAAACAAAGAAGAAAGTACTACAACACTAAAGAATAGTGTTGGCCGAAGCCGAAGTAATCCACCCTTGAACTAAGAACTTAAGAAGTCCTCCACCCTCTACTTCGGATCGGCACTATTACGTTACGTTAAACAATAGTCCTCGAGCATCAAGCAAGGAATCTTCTGATAAGTTAGATGCTTCTCGAATACTCATAAGAAGTAAGTATCGGATTTTGAACAGCAATTTAATGAATAACTCACTGGTAATTAAAGGCTTTAAATTGACATAAGAAGAATTATAAGAATAAGCAATAGGATATGGCAAACATTAAGAAGAAGTACTCCGACAATGCACTGGCAATAGCCTACTAAGATTGTGCTCGTGGGCCACTAATCTCTGAAGTAGCTAAGCGTGCCACACATGAAATCAATAGTGCATAAACAATAATATACATAAGGAGAAGCTTCAATACTATGCTGTATCTGCTGGTCGAGCAAAGTCTAGCTGGGATACATAAGGTTAAGAGACAATGGCTGAGCAAGCGGTTCGTAGCCTAGCGAGGTCCTTAAGACTGTGCGGCCAAATTACGTTAATTGACGGGATGCTCTCTTGAGAGATCCAGATCACTAGTATCTGGTTCTCTCCTGGCGATCCTCTCAAAGTCAAGCAAATGAGATAGCACAGTGTTGGGTGGCAGAGGCAAAAGCCCTCACTCGCAACACAGTGCTAAACTCCCACGGTACACAGTCAGAAAGACCACCTAGGCGTTCCACGTCTCCGTTGCAATTGTACTGGTTCAACCGCAACCTAGTACTCATAGGAAATCACAACTCAGAAACCCTATCCCAGTCTAGCATTGCCTAAACCAGCAGAAAACAGGAACATGAATAATCGCACACAGGGAAATGCATATACGAGTGCAACAAACATCAATCAATCCTATTCTAGTTAACCCTTCCAAAAATAGGCTATCTAACAGGCACTTATCTCGTGAGAACTCAAGCGATAATACTTTGGCTGACTAAATCTGCACCAAAGGGGTCATTGGTTAAAAAGGGACGAGAAGAGAAGAAGATAGGCTGTTCAGAGAGTAGAGAAAGTTCACATCAGTCGGAAGAATATGGATAGTTGCAAGGGATATGAGAAGTCGCTCTGCCTGATGAGTTCTAAAGAATGGTGGCGAGGACCTCTCCTTTTTATACTCGGCCCTCTAGCGGCATATCGCAAACTACTAAGGACCGCCCACTGACAATCATTACGTAATATTCTCTCTCAATCTGGGATCGACAAAGGATTTCCCACGCGCTGAGAAGGAGGAGGGAGGAGGGAGGAGGGAGGAGGGAATTAGGCCTACCTGCAGCGTGGCGCACTCACTGTTCCCCCCGTTACGCACTCTCTCTCCTCTCATCATTACATATAAGTCCCACACACAATACTTATAACTAATGATATAAAATAGAACTCGTTGACTCAGATGAAAACAAAATACATATTTATAATACTTATAGTACAACGGCTCACATAAACTAAGTTAGGAAACTCTACACAGACTACAGCCAAAGTTCCTGCCCTGACGATCCTAGCGAGAGTGGGGCCTGACTGGGCGTTCTGTACAGCATGCTCATACTCGACATGCGTCACAATATATATATATATATATATATATATACTGTATAATGTTAATTCATATTAAAAGTCAAATCTGGGTTTACTTTACCATAGACTTATATATAATATATAATTATTATGGGAGCCTATTAAAATTTTAAATAAAATATATAAAAATATTTTTTAAACTATTATATAAGTAAGATGATCCTCAGGGTATTAGAGTGTTGAGCCTATAATTGAGCTTTGTAATTGAACTGGGTTGTGTGGGACAGGGATCTGCCTTGCTTAGGCCAATCGGCTTTCTGCAGACTCCCATTTTCTAATGTTCTTATGTTCTTATGGTTAATCTCTAACCATTTTGGTAAGATGATCCTCAGGGTATTAGAGTGTTGAGCCTATAATTTGGCTTTGTAATTGAATTGGGGTTGTATGGGACGGATCTGCCTTGCTTAGGCCAATCGGCTTTCTGCAGACTCCCATTTTCTTATGTTATGTTTTTATATAAGTCTAGGGTAAAGTAAACTCAGATTTCAGTGGTAGTAATTCATATTAAAAGTCAAATCTGAGTTTACTTTACCCTAGACTTATATATAATACATAATTATAATGAGAGCCTATTATAGTTAGTTATGTAGAGCAGATTAACCAGACCACTGAGCTCCATACGGAACTCTCATAGGTCTGGCCCGAAGGATTGGATCAGATTACTGAAAGGAGCTTAAGGCGACGCAAAAAACGGACGATAGGGGGGAAGGAAAATGACGGAGAATCGGATAAAAGGTCAGTGAATGATTTAGTACCAAAACAAACCGTACGCAGACGGGCAGTATCTGGGCAGTCAAAGACGTGGCGAACAGTTAGAGGGGAATGACAGGAGGAGCAGGTAGGGGGCGGAGTGCGGGGAGTGGACATCAAATAACCGTGAGTCAGCCTGGAATGGCCTATCCTAAGTCTAGTTAGTAAAACTTCCTCACACCTGTGAGACCTGGAAGACGAGGGCCAAGGACGGACAGAAGGTTTGATTGCACGGAGTGTATTATTGCAGGGTAGAGCATCCCAATGAGATTGCCACGTGCAAAGAATAGAAGGCTTGAGTAAGGACAGCCAATCACCTAACGGAAGGTGGGGCTGGCGAGGGATCATTAAAATAGCATTCTTAGCCGCATCGGCGTCTTCATTGCCACGGACACCGATGTGAGCAGGAATCCAACATAACTGGACCTGGAATCCACGTAGGCTCATCTCGTGGAGAGCGTGTTTTATGGCTAAAACTATTACGTGGGAGGACGAATAAGCACGGAGCGCTTCGAGGGCACTACGAGAGTCACTGTAAATTATAAAGGGCTGTTGAGGGGTGTCACGTATAATGTCAATAGCAGATTGGATAGCTAAAAGTTCAGCAGTAAAGATAGAGGCTTGGGGCGGGAGAGAAAACTGAAGGAGCTTAGTAGAGGACACAGCAGCGAGGCCCACCCCAGAGTCAGTCTTAGACCCGTCAGTGAAGATGGCAAAATGGGGGCCTTTACGACGTATGTGTTCGAGTGCGTGTTGGCAGTGATGGCTAGGGACAAAAGGATATCTCTTAGAGAGGAAGGAGAGGTGAGTGCAAACATTGGGGAGAGAGATAACCCATGGGGGGGAAGGGGAGACAACAGGCGGCGAAACAGCAATGTGAAAGTCAAGAGAGTTGAGGAGAATTGTAGCACGAATCGGAAAGGAGGGGGAAGATGGACACGGATCGGGAATGAAGATATCACTGAAAAGGGAATTAGTGGGAGAGTCACTATGTTTAATTTTTAATGCACGGCGCATAGTAACTAAATCGCGATGGAGGGAGAGCGGGGGCTCGCCACTCTCAGCTAAGACGGAGGTATTTGGGGAGGAACGGAAAGCTCCAGTACAGAGACGCATACCCTGCATATGAACAGGGTCCAACATCTTCAAAACGGAAGCAGAGGCCGACCCATAAATGGGGCAGCCGTAGTCGAGGATGGAAAGAACCACCGCCTTGTAGAGCATCAACATAGTGGTACGTCTGGCACCCCAAGTGGTATGGGATAGTTTTCTGAGGAGGTTGAGAGCACGAAGGCCTTTACCTTTAGTATACTGAACATGGTCTCTCCAGTTGAGATGTTGGTCAAAGATTACGCCTAAGAATTTAACACTGGGATAGAAAGAAATCGGAGAGGGTCCCATTCGAAGCGATATTGACTGGCCACGGAGCCAGCGTTTGTCTCGATAGAAGACTATTGCCTTAGTTTTCTCAGCCGAAAACTGAAAGCCAACTGAAGATGCCCAGGCGATCACCCGTTGGATGGAGATGTTGAGTATACGTTGAGCATGTCTGAGGGTACGGGCAGTGCAATAGATGGTAAAATCATCAACGTACAGGCTGCCATGGACTTCCGGCAGCAATTGTTGAATGACTTTATTTATGGCCGCGGCAAAAAGTTTGCTGCTGAGAATGCTGCCCTGGGGAACACCATTGACGAGTGGAAAGACATTAGAAAGGATTCCCTCCACTCGAGTCTGGAATGTTCGATCAGAAAGAAAGTTGGAAATAAAAAAAGGTAGATGGCCACGGGCACCACTATCATGAAGTAGTTGCAGGATGGGACGCCGCCACGTGGTATCATATGCCTTCTGGATGTCAAAGAAAACAGCGACGGTGATGGACTTACTTTCAAAGCCACGCTTGATATGAGATTCTAATAACGTAAGCGAGTCCAGAGTAGATCGATCTTTCTGAGAGCCAAATTGGGTCGGAGTGAGAATAGTGTTTTGACGGAGGAACCAAGTGAGTCTAGTATTGACCAATTTCTCCATTAATTTACAAAGACAACTGGTGAGGGATATTGGTCTATAACTCGAGGGCAAGCTCGGGTCTTTTCCAGGTTTTGCAATTGGGACGACAATAGCATGTTTCCATGAGGTAGGAAATTGATGACGGATCCACACCTGATTATAAAATTGCAAGAGGTAGGATTTAGCAAGGGGGGCTAAGTTAGTGAGTAAGGCAAAACTTATGTTATCTTGGCCAGGAGCGGAGTTAGGACAATTGGAGAGTGCATGTTCAAATTCATCCATAGTAAAGCATGCATTATAATCAAAGGTGTCTGGTGAAGAGAAGTTGAGGGGGATCGACTCCATTTCAAGTTTATGGCGGCGGAAATTATCGTCTAACCTCTCATTACTGCTGACATGGGCAAGATGTTGACCCAAGAGGTTCGATATCTCAAGGGGATCGTGAACAGTACGGCCACCGTGTACCAAAGCATGGCGCGGAGGGGCAATGTGAAGGCTGTTAATATTCCTGAATTTATGCCAAACGCATGATATCGGGGTAGACGGGGAAATGGTGGAGACATAAGTTTTCCAGGATTCGGATCTACTACGGATGACTTCTCGACGGAATTTAGCTGATAGTCGATTGTAGTGAGGTTTGATGGCACATATATCCATCAATAACGAGATGGAATGGCATAGAAGATCATCACGTAAAGGTAAGCGTGAACATAAAGAATTGTAACGTTTATTGAGACTATCGAGGCGGCGGCCTAATTCATGTTTACTTTTAGCAAGAGTGGATAAGGTGCTGTCCCACCAGGGGACTCGACGACGTAGGGGGGAAGAAGTCGTCTGGGGTATAGACTTAGTAGCTGCATTAGTAAAAAAATTAACGAGGAATGAATGCGTTTCATCAGGATCCCTTAAGGGATTAAAAAGGTGGGATTTGTCTGGTGTGGAGGACATATGCGTCCCAGTCAGCTTTGTGGAAGTTATAGCGAGGGAACGAAGGACATGGACGGAATTGCAAGTAAGACAGGATGACAGGAAAGTGATCGCTTGAGAACGTATCAACACAGACCCGCCACTCGAACTTATCAACAATTGCTGTGGAGCACAGGGTGACATCAACAGAGGAATAAGTATGATGGGAAGCAGAAAAGTAAGTGTGTGAGTCGGCCTCATTAAGGCAGCAAAGGTCACGGTTCAAAAGCAAATGTTCAATCTGCGAACCGGCTGTATCAGGATTGGAGGAAGTAGGGTCCCATATAGGGCTATGGGCATTAAAGTCACCCAACAGTAAGATGGGAGAGGGTAGTGTAGAGAAAAACTAAGAAAGCAAGGAAAGGTCATAATTGTAAGCAGGTTGGTTATAGATATTGCAAATGGTAACAGAGTCACCATCAGGGATATGAAGAGTAAGGATAGAGTGCTGTAGGAAACTTGTACGAATGGGAAACAAGTCAAAAGTTACTCGATGATGGACATAAATTGCTGTGCCATATTCTCCATCAGGGGATAGAGAACAGCACGCAAGGTGGTAGTTGGTGATGGATTTATTATAATTTCCAATGTGTTGTAAACAAATACACATTGGATTATAGACACGGAGTAAACGCTGGATCTCACCTAGATGGACTCCAGATGAGAGACCATTACAATTCCATTGTAGTATATAGGGATTGAACAGGTTAAGTGAGAGACGTAAGGTTACGTAAATTAACAGCACTGTTCGGCTGTTGGAGATGAAGAGGAACGGGTCTGGGGGGAGGGTCATGAGAAGGCAGGGAGTTTCGACGTGGACGGTGGGGGGACACATTAGAGGACAGGTCATGGAGGATAGTAGCTATCTTGGAGTGTGAAAGATCTGAACGTGACTTTAAGTGAAAAGCGCATAAGCACGAAGAGTTATGAGAGGCGGTGTTATCAGGGGTTGGTAAACGTCGGTCACGGAGAAAGGAGCGTATCAACGCAGCAACAGTAGATTTAGTGCGGGTAGGTGTCCGGCGATACTCCCGCACAAAGCAGTCATGACAGCCGCAGTGGGGTGCATGGGAGCCCGAGGCGGTAACATTGATAGGTGCGTGAGGTCGAGGACGAGTAGGCGGGGGGGACGCAGGCGTAGAGGGGGTGTGGAGTGAGGGAGGCTGGGACGGAGAACCCATATCAGAGCGGAAGATGCGAGAGCGAGGAGGGACACGTTGAGGTTTGGGAGGCATAGGTCGGGCTGTGAGGGTCTTACGTTTTACGGAGGGAGATTGACGATCTGAGGAGGGAGAATGTAGAGCATCAGATCGGCGTTTACTGGTGGAGGGGGTAGAATCCATGACATCGTCAACATCGGTAGAGGGAGCCGGGGCAAGAGGCAAGGATTGAATATCAGTTACTGGTGAAGGGGATGCGGATGCTTTTGGGGTGGAGGCTTCATGAACAGGGGAGGGGTATTCAGTGCATGAAATCGGTTGGAGAGGGGAACAGTGGCTGGACTAGAAAGGGGTGAATCCAACACAGCATCACTGTCCTCACGTCGTCGACTACCGGGAGAAACGTCAGTTGTAGGTGCACGAAGTCTAGCACTGTAAGTCATATCTCTAGAGGGATCTTTAACATCTCTTACTCTCAGTTCTTGCTTAGCTTCTCTGACAGACATGCCTGACCGACTAATGAGAAGCTTTAACTCAGCATTGTACATGTAGAACACACATTGCTTTGAGCGAGCATGGTGTTCAAGGCCACAGTTAACACATTTTGGAGTGCCACAATTCCAACGGGTAGCATGTTTGACGGAGCTACAGAAGGCACACACCCGAACCTTCTTACACCTACCAGCTGAGTGACCAAAGGTGGAACAGTTTGTACATTGTAACGGTTTGGGGACATAAGGTCGTACTTCACGCCTTTGTCCTTCGATCCTGACGTCTCGTGGGAGGGAACGTCCACTAAACTTAATGCGAGCTATGCGGAGAGGATGAGAAGGAGTTGATTTGTTTGGGATACTATACAAATCAACGTCGTGCACATTTGGATAACGCAAGCGCAACGACGACAGTAGGGTCGACTTATCAGGAAGTCCGTCATGGTCATAAGTTGAGGGTAGAACAACAGTACCGAGGATGTAATTGAGGTCGTTATGTTTCGTGACAGTAACAGGGATATCGTCCAAGGTAGTAAGAGATAGGTATGTCTCAGATTGGGCACGAGTAGAGGTTTCCACAATCCAATCATTATTACCAGTCTCACGGAATGATAAGTCCGAAGTTGCATGCGCCGAGAGGAGGAGGTTCTCTAACTTAGCCCCCGAGATGTAGGAAGCCGGTCGTATGACGAGGAAACGCGGCCAGTCATCATCGCCAAAAATTGAATCGAAGTGCCGGAGGGTGGCATTGGGGACAAACTGACGCCGAGGTTTCCGCCGATGTTGGGGGCCGGAATGAGGCATGTGAGGCTCCAGAGTTGCGACGAGTGAGGTGGAAGTAGTGGCTGAACTAACAATCGGCTGAAATGGTGGAGAAACAGTGTCGATGGGAGGTGAAGGGTCACCAACACTGGTGTCACTCTGCAGGTGATCAGTGGAAACTGTAAGTCGGTTAACGGGTAGTGCTGAGGAGCAGGGCGTGTCAAGAGAACCCGGCACGCCAAGGTCTATGGTTTGAACAGGAGACTCAACACAAGGAGGGTCTCTCTTATCTTGGGAGAGGGGAGGGACATTTAAATCATGAGCGGCAGGTGTAGTTGGGCTCTGTGGAGAGTCGATATGAACAGGGGCCATTGTAGGGTCCACAGATGGAGGATGGGAATCCTTAGTCGTAGAAGCAGGTAATTTAGTATCAGAGCGTGAGAGAGCATCAGACTCGGAACAACTCGGAGGGGAGGTGTCCAAGGTGGTAGACTCAGAGGGCAGAGGAAGGTCAGATGAAGAGTCCAGGGGAATGCAAAGGTCAAGTACCGGGGGCGCCAAAGCTGGATCCAGGGGAGGAGGTTTGCATGGCTGATCCATGATGACCCTAGTTGTTTTTACTATTCTATTTTCATTTTATCGGAAATCAAAAAAGAAAGAAAAACATAACCGAGGGGAAAAAAAGAAAGAAAAAGAAAAAGAAAAATAGAAACAAAACTATAAATAAAGAACATACCAGAAGGGCCAACAGAGAACCCTCCGTCGTGAGTCAGGGAGCCCCAGCCTCTATACCGGTGGCGCAAACAGGGGCAGGTCTCCAGGGGGCTCATCCTCATACCCTACCCTCCTATACGAGGGGGGATAGCACCAAAACGCACAGAAAGGCCAAGCTTAGGCAAAACCGCTATACTGGGACCGAGGGCAAAGTTAATTGCAATCATCCCCAATCTGTGCGTAATGGAGGGCAGCCGGACAGAAGCCAGGAAACCCACCAGGAAGGGAAAACGGACCCCTGGAACCGAGACCGGTCCCCACTGATGGGCGACCCCAGGGGCATCAACGCGGGCAACCACGTCGCCGCTCCCGGGACCAACCCCCTCGGGCGGTGAGCTAGACCGCCACGGCCCCTGTAAACGGAGAGGAGCCAGTACTCCAGACTCAGCGAGGGAAGGCTCTCGAGCCTAGCCGGCACAATTTAGTTAAAATAGGGAGGAAATCCTCCGCAAAATTAAAACAAAAATGGGAACACGAAAAACGTCGTCACCGGGAGGTTCCGCTTACCCCAATGACGACGGGGGGGCACTTTGTCCACGACGCCGATTGAATCCCTGCCCTAAAGAGAGTGACACCAACGACCCCGTTTCAAGCCCCGCCACCACGACAAGGTGGCTCCCCATTGGCGGGGAGAGCCTATTATAATTTTAAATAAAATATATAACCATATTTTTTTAACTATTATATAAGTCTAGGGTAAAGTAAACTCAGATTTCAGTGGTAGTAATTCATATTAAAAGTCTAATAGTTTTTAATTAGTCTCCCCATTATAAGTTTTTGAAATTTGGGTATATTTTACCCTAGACTTATGATTACACTAATTTAATTGTTAAGAACTTTAGAATTATAATAGGCTCCCATTTCTACGAAAATTAATATAATTAAAAACGGATTTCACCATTGGATTCAGCGCGTCGCGAGGATTCCAAAAGTATCCCCACATGTCCAAATCTATTTTTTTCAAAAACGTTGTTCTATTTTAACTTCCTTGCTTCCGGCCACCCGCGCGTAGTAGAGGCTAGAGCGACCCTCGGCATTGCAGATCTTCACACTTGCATTATATTGTTGGAAAAATATGGGTTTTAGGTATTTAGCATGTAAATCCTATGATGTACAGTCATGGATTGGAATATCTGAACAGCTCTTCATGAGAAAAAACAAGACCGTGATCATTGACAAGTGAAATTCAATTGTGGCTTAAGTGCTCAATATGTTTTGTTAATTGTTCTTGCAAATACTGCACACACATTCCTGTCCATGTCTTGAAAACAAAAGCAAAACTGGCAAAGAGGGTTCAAAATTGGCATATGAATCTATAATAGCAAAATGTAGGTACTGTACTGGATAGTATAGTAAAGGAATCTGATATCTGCATTAAACAGATTAATGATAAATATATTCATGAAACTCAACAACTTACCTGAAATGCATGCTGAACAAAGAAGAAAAAAATTAACTAAAGTCTCAAAACAGAATCGCAATACTATATGTATAGAATTACAATTCGTTTATCACAAAACTAAAAGAAAATTATATAGGCCTACTTATTTTTTCAAACTCAGGCCACCACCTGACCAGATAATAATAAAGAAAGGCATCAACACACTGAAATGGTTAAAGTGTAAATATAACTGACCCATAAGAGCAGCTGGACACAAGGGAGAGAGGGGAAGGCAGCTGCGAGATGAAGAGGGGTGTGTAGATCTGGGTGTAGAGCCAGAGGGTCTTTGATAGTGTTGCCAGCGTGAGGTAAAAGAACTGATAACCTCTTCACATCACCACCATACGCACACTCAACAATCTGTGAAATGAACATTAATTAGACACTAAATTTTGATATTATATTCTTCAGCTTTAGATTTGTCATGGTCTATAGAAAGAACTTGATGACAAAGGCAGCCCAAAACAGGATTACCTAGTAAGCCGCCATTTAGGACGTAAGACTGAAACCAAACTCTGTGAACGAAACAGTCTTTAAACTAGTATGTGTGTATGCATGTATGTATGTATTCAGCTTTCGATAGTATTCACAATGATAAAAAACACATTTCCTTACAGGCAGATACACAGGAGAGCGAGAAATATTTGTACTTAATTAATTATCTCTTTGGGTGTTCTGTAGGACCACCATTAAGTGAATATGAATGGACTATACTGTACATGTATAGATTAAATTCCACTTAATGTACTATTGACCACAGAAGTTTTGTTCCTCTCCGGGAAGGCAGTTTAATAAATGTGACAGTCTCCCCCACTACAATCACTACCTCCCTCCTTCCCTCTCCCCTGATAGCTATCCAAGGAGAGGTAAGGAGGGAGGAGTGTAGAGGGGGAGACTACCATATTGACAGATCTACCTTAACATTCTTTAGGAGTGGAACCAAACTTCTGTATGTAGAAAGGAATGTACACCTAGGACAGCTCTACATAAGACTGTGTCGATAATAAATCCCCTTTCTGCCCAACTGATATAACGCACCAAAAAAATCAGAGTCTTTGACGGACTCTTCCCAAATGGTAGAAATATTAGCTCGATTACTCTAGTCGTATTTGATTTACAGAGGTTAGAGGTCATCGATATATCTATTATTATTACTTAACAATTTAGCAAGTGCTAATTTTTCTGGGATGTTATTTTTCTTGCTACTGTCAACTAAGTCTTTAATAAATTTAAATTCTAAAGCAAGAAAGAATAAAGCTTCAATTAAAGGGCTAGCATTTCCACCCATAGGAATTCCTAATATGTGTTTGAAAATGTAAGGCCCGAATATAACATAAGTATTGAAAAGGAGGAATTTAAGGGCATCTTTAAGTTTAGTTCAATCAAAATATACTGAACTAATGGGAATAGAGCTAAAAGATGCATGATTAAATTATGAATAAACATTTATGAAATGATTACCATTCTTAACAAATCTGTCAAAGTTCAAATCTATTACCCCCAGGGGGTAAGGGGGCCTTCATCTAATGGTGGAGGAAACAAAGAATATGCCTCACGCATCCTACTGCGTGTCGTACAAGGCGACTAATAGGGGGGATGGCGATAGACTTGTGGACCAACAGCCATTACTAGACAATAAAGTCTTTATCTTAGCACTGTCTTGGTATGGCACTGCCGAGGCTGGTGGGGTGCGGATAGGTGCCACAGGGGACTGAGTCTTACCTGGGCGCCGTTTGGCACCACACCTGTGTCGGCAACAGTGTTTGCATGTTGGAGCAGTGTTGGGGTAGGACTTTATTGTTCGAAAGTCCAATTGCCTAATATACAGTAGAGTCTTGTTATGGTGCTGTCATTTTGTAACACTGTTAAGGCTGGTATGGTTGCAGATACTGCAGGTGCAAGTGCTGCAGGGGGACTCTGTTGAGTCTTGCTGAGGCACGGTTAGCACTATACCAACATCAGCCACTGTAATGACTTGGTGGGGAAGTGCTGTGGCAGGACTTTATTGTACTACAGTACACTCCAACTACTGAAAGGCAACCCCGTCTGAGCCGCTACAATGCATGTAATGGAAAAATGACGTTAAACCAATGTATGTATGTATATAAAGCAAAGTTCTAAAAATACTAAATCTAAAGACAAATTGGTATACAAAGTTAAATAGTCAAAGCTCTGTACTGAGGTACCTTTAGAAGGGTGACCGGACAACTCAACAAGTAGACCATTTCAACCAGTACCAAATCAACCAATACGGTTAAGTTAGGTTAGGTTAGGTTAGTACTATATTTTGGCACTAGTTTGGTTGGTCTTGGTTGATTTGGCACTGGTTGAGAGCTACTGGTTGAAATGGTCTACTGGTTGAGATGTCCGGGAACCCTTTACAATAGGCAGAATAGAAGAAGCAGAAAGAAAACAGACATTATAAGGAAGCAATTAAAAGACCGAGAGCAGATTCTTAAACATATATTACTAATATATTGTATTTATTAGTGGCCCCTCCATCATTGATGATTATGCCTATTACATAAGGCTACCTCTTCAAACGCTCATAAGTGTAGTTTGAATCTACCGCCGCAGAGCTCAGAGGAACCTTCATCATAAGCACATGCAAAATCACTCATGGTTCGTCTTTATGATTGGGTTCTCACTACGAAAAAACTAGGTAACAAATCAAAAATAAAAATAAAATAAGAATAACTATTCATAAGCTTTCCATATTCCGTGGATTCTTGGACCAGACGCTGACTAGCGCATTGCTCCGCCTTCCTTGCTCTGCGCTCACCCCACCCGGACGTGTCCCCCACAGTGCTCCGCTTTGATTCCGCATTCTTGCGTCCTTAGTGAGTTTTTTCTCATTTGTTTACTCTGGGATGTCTTGAGTAAGGTTAGGATTAGCTTAGCAGGGGTGTCATGGGTGGTTTTCTCGCAGAACAAGTGTATTTTGGGTCGTTTTTGTTGGGGCGTCTATTTCGGACGGACCCTCGTGGCCGAGTTGAGGACGCTCTGAAACTGTTTTTCGTGTTTAGCCATCTATAGTCCTAGCTTGTTAGGAGGCTTTAACTACGCGATATCGGGCTTCTAGCTATCTTTCAGATGGAGTAGCCTATTTTATTTTATACTGACGTTCCTGGTGTTTTTTCTTCACGTAGTGGAGTTCTTTCTGGTTCCCGAGTCAGTGTTACCCTTACCCGGGTTTTTTCTACGATGTTGATGTGGCGGCTGTTCCAGTTTTGGTGGGATGGAGTGTTTTTCGATTGTATTTCGACGTCATTAAGTGTTTTTTCCGTTTTCACCAGGCCTAGCCAGCCACTCAGTTTTTTCACATATGCAAGTGTTTTCATTGTTTATTATGATAAAAATGTATTCATGGGTGTCCTGGATTAGTTGTGATTGGCTGATCCAGGAGCTTCGGACTGTGTGTCTGATTATGTTTATCAGATTGCGTTCTGATTGGTGTGGGTTGCCTTTCCGGCGGTTTTTCTCGATTGCTCCGAGAAAGCCGTTTTGTTTACCGGGTCAAGTTGGTTAAAATCGGTAGTTACCCCGGCGAGTTTGGTAGCTTGAGGGCTCATCAGAAACTGCGTTCTCTGTGGTCGAGCCTGTGATCAGGCTTCCTGTGTTTTTTCCCGGCGAGGTGGGCCCCACACATTTATCTAGGTGATCATGCTGACACCTGTTGGATATGGTGTTCTCGGCTTTTCAAAGCCATTGAAACTTTGCTGTTTGTTTGTTTGGTCTTTCCCTCCCGGCGACCTTTTTACAAAGAGGTCTGGGGCAGGTACAATTGGTTTGACATTTAATATGAAACCCGGCGGTTGTACCTTCGGGTGGTTATTTTAACGGATTTGCAATTCGCTATGGTTTGCCAAACAATTGATTGATACAATAGGGTATCACGGCCTTCAAGACGGCGATCTATGAGGGCTTCTGGGAGAAGTCGGATTAGAGATTAAGATAGGCTTAGACTTTTTATGGGATAAAAAGATGCCTGAATCTTACTAGTGTTTCAAGTGTAAAGGGATACTTGAAAGACTTCATCATTAATAAAGATATGCTTCATCTTTATGAAGATTCAGAAGATATGCTTAAATCTTTTGGACAGGTAAAGATATGCTGAAATCTTTAATATGAAACTAAAGGAAAACGAAAAGTAGTGGTCGAGGGCTACGGTTCGTTGACCAGCAGTTTTGTGACACATGTTTTTGAAACATTTTGGGGTAACCTTATGAGCATTAATTCCTGGAAATTTTCTCTTTCCAGGGCGGAGTACCGGCGTGGCGCCAGATGACCAGGTAGATCCCGGGGGTGGGGTAGATTTCCACCAGTCTCTGTCATGTCGGCACTAGAACCTCTCATTGCTTTATGTTCAACGCCGTTATGCTCAGGTCTCCCTATTTTTGCACACAAGCTTTGCATTAAATGTGTTAAATGCCTCGATCGGTCACGGGGGATATGGGTGACAAAGAATTGCACTATTTGTAACCTCTTACGTGTTAAAGTTCTAATTCAAAAGGATAATACTGCGGCGGTGGCTTTGCAAGAAGTGAAACAACTTCTCGCTACTTATTCAACGAATGTAGCACATAAAGCATTGCAATGTGATAACCTTGAGCTTTGGGAGCTTTTAATTATCAAACATGCCCCCCCTAAGTGTAAGATACGTGCACGTAAGACCTCAGAGACTGGGCGGGGACAGGTTACCACACCCTTCCCCGGCAAATCTCTATCCCAGATTTAACATGGCGGCATGTGGAGGTCCCGGCTTCGGCGGGATCTTCCCATGATAGGCCAGACTTAAGGGATGAAGAACAGCGTTCTCTGGTCTCAGAGATGGAAGTTGAAGAGTCAGGTCACCATCTAGACGACTCTCAGGGTACTGTCGAATCTCCACGGAGTTCGTCATCTGCTAGGTATGTAGCTACAGAAGAGATTGATGGATTACTATTAAATGCACTTAATAAGTTCTTTGGCCCTACGCCGGAAACTCCTACAGTTGGTATGGGAGCTCCCGCGACGTCGACGAATGTGCGACCTCTGGCTACATCCATTGCTTTAGCTAAAATACCTAACCCTCCTCTTGTGTCAGATCCAATTTCCAATGTGCCAGGCACAGCAGCTCTCACTACTTCCAATGTGCGAGTCATATCAGACATAACTCCCCCCCCCCCCCCCCCTTTAGACAAGGCACCAGTCAAAAAAGGAGCTATGCCTCTTTTATACGGGCCTGATGAGTCATGAGTAGCAATGTTACCAACTAAGCCAGAGGCAGCACAAGCTACTATTTCGGGGGAGCTCCCTGTACCACATGAGTGGGTAATCCAAGGCAATAAGTCTAGAAAACTCAGAGCATTGGATAGTCAAGGAAATGTTTTAGATGTTCACATTAAGGCCATTCCAAGTTATTATAACCATGACTTTTTTGTGTATGCATCAACACCAGCCCTACCCCCTGCCTTAGCTTCAAAGCTATTTTCTGACTGGACTAAGAATGATGGCTTTAACGACATCAAGGCACTTTCTGCTTTGACGCCGGAGTTGGATATGTTTCCGATCTCAGACTCAGCCTCTAATCCAGTCTTGCAGGTGGGGCAGATGGGTACGGGACCTTGGGTGGAATGGGAAACAGAGGCTCAAAATTTTGCTACTACTTTCACTTCAACATCTTCTCACCAAATCCCTCAAGCAAACCATACTTGGTTCTCTCTTCCGGTTTTTAGTGCCGGAGGAGTCCCCTCGGCTTTGTTTGATTTCTTGGCTGCCCATAAAATCAATTTGTGCGAATTAAAAGATCCTTTTAGCATGCCTTCCCCAGCTCGCCTAGACCGCGAGTTTAGGTTAAGAGGAAAAGCGTTTAGACTGTTTTCGCAATATATTGTTACCCAGCAAATAAAGTCTATGTTACGCTCTTCTCAGGCGATCGAAGCTGCGGAAGTCAGGAAGGCCATTGAACTTTCCCGGCGCTTGCTTCTCCAAACTTCCATTCAGTCTTTAGGAGATATTCGGACAGCCTTATTAGAGGCAGTTCGAGCAAGGCAGCATCTGAGGATGTTCTTAGTGAAGAAACTTCCTGACCGTATTGCAAGCCAAGTAGTTCTGTCTCCAGTTCTAACTCCTTCTTTGATTTCCCCAGCAGTCTGGAAGACTGTTTTCAATATGGCACAAGCATTCAAACAAAGTCCCTCTCAAACCTAAGAAGCCTACCTTCACTTTCCCTAAGCCCAAACCAGTTTCGAAAGCTCAAGCTAGTGGGTCTAAGCCTTTTCATCAGCCAAAGTCCCTTTCCACCCAGGGTCAGGCTCAGTTCAGGTATCAACAGGGTAAATTCTCAGGTAAAGGCCACAGGTTTCACCAACGACCAGGTCAGGGACCACCTCCAGCAAAACTCGGCCAGTCGTCCAAGGGTACACCACCACCAGCAATAAACTAAGGTCTCTCTCACTCCCGGGGCCAGTCAAAGGCGTGTTGGAACAGAGGGTAGTCCAACCGGCGAACCCCAGTCTGCTAACTGGGTCATTCCGGGCGTGTCATCAAGCATGGCCATTAAGAACATGGGCGAGGCCTGTGGTATGCAAAAGCATCACTTGGCAGTGGCTCCGGCGACCTCGCTTACGTCAGCCGACAAGGGCCAATCATGTTTCTTTAGAGGTGGAGTCACTAGTTCAGGAGATGATTACCAAGAGTGTCAGTATCCCAGTCCCCCCGACTTACCTGGTGTTTACATCCAAACTATATCTAGTACCAAAAAGGGACAGTATTCAGATGAGACCGGTCATAGACCTGTCTTATTTGAATCTCCACATTCACAACGTGTCCTTCAGGATGCTGACAGTGAATCAAATCAGGCTAACACTTCCGCCGGGAGGGTGGATGTGTTCATTAGACCTGACAGACGCGTATTGGCACGTCCCGGTAAACCAAGAGATTTCAAAACATTTCTGGCGTTAAGAATAATGCATCAGACTTATGTCTTTCAAAGGATGCCGTTTGGATTGAACCTAGCGCCACGCATATTCACAAAATTAGTCCGGCAAGCCCTGATGCCCATTTTAGAACAGGGGATCAGGATCTTGTGGTATCTGGACTGGCTGGTGGTGGCAGAGACAGAAAAGTTATGCAACACTCATGTCAACATTACGTTAAACCATGTAAAATCTCTAGGATTCAAGGTAAACTTAGTAAAGTCAAAACCTTGTTCCCTCACGAGTAATTCAGTGAATAGGGCTGGTCTGGGACACAGCATCTCTCACTCTGAGTCAGAGTGTGGACAATCGAAACAGATTTCGCAAAAAAATGTTTGTTTCTCCACAGTCTGACTACGACACGGAGACTCTGGGAATCTCTAGTCGGTTCTCTCAACTGGGTTCAACTAACTGTGAAGTTGGCCCGGTTGAAAGTCAAACGTTTAATCTTGGAGGGCAACAAATATTTCCCACTATTACCGGCGGGAACATTATGGCCTATCCCAACATTAATACACAGCTTACTAGCAGTATTGGGCAAAGAGGGAAATGTTGCACTCAGTCATGTCATGGACCTCTCCTCCGCCGACGGTATGGGTGGACACGGATGCGTCAGGGACGATAGGTTGGGGTTTTCAGTCAAACCTCGGGCATCAGGGTCAAGGGCTTTGGTTCCATTCAGAAACCTAGAGACTTCGCTGACTTTTGCATTGTGGACATTCAGGAGGCCAAGTGGCTAACTCCGTATGGTAGAAATGTGACAGATAAATTTATGAATCAGTACACACAATCTACCAAGAGGCAATATTAATCTCATTGGCAGTCCTTTACTTCTTGGATAGTTAGAACAGAACAGACAGTACCTTCGGTGGCATTAGTTTTTAATTATTTAAACTATTTGTTTGAACAGAAACGTCTATCTGTAGTGACTCTAAAAAATCAATTAACAGCTATCAGGGTGCCATTCTTTGACCTTACAGGTCTAACCATACCACAAGCGGAAGAAACAGGTTTCATGAGAGCATGCTTCAAACTCCGCCCACCTCCCCGTCAGCTCATGCCTACCTGGTCTCTTGACAAAGCGTTATCTTTGCTTCATTCCCGTCTGTATCAGAATACGGCAGATTTTGAATTGCTATTAAAAAAGGCCGTGTTCCTTATGGCTTTGGCAACTGGTAACAGGGTGTCTGAGCTGGTGGCGATGAGCAACACCCTAATTGCATAAGGTTTGGTAGACTAAATGATTGCATTCATATTGCACCTTCCCCAGGGTTCATCGCCAAGAATGAACATAGTGAACATGTTTTCTCAGAGTTCACGGTACCGGCGTTGAAACGGGGTAAAGTGCACCATAATTTGTGTCCTGTACAAGCTTTAACCAAATATATGAGAGTGGCACCTCTTAACCAACAAGGTGCTTTATGGGTATCGAGTACAGGTAATAGATTAATGAAACGTAAAATGGCTTCTCTGCTAGTAGAAGTAATTAAAGAGAGTAATCCCGGCGTAGTGGGTAGGGCCCACGATTTACGCAAATGGGCAGTATCTTTACGTTTTCTTAAAACAAAATTCTGTTGAAGACATAGCTACTACTCAACTATGGGCTTTAAATCATATGTATTTGACTCGATACCTGTCGGTAGCACTAGACAAACCATCAATGCCATGTGTAGCTTTACGGCAAAGGGTCTAGATGGGTCTCTAAGTCACTAATTGTTTAGGTTAAGAAAGAGGGGGGGGGGGGTGCAGTCAGTGAAATATAAGACACCCTAGACCCCGCCGGAGGATATGTACAGAGTATACGAGCTGTGATACAATGTATAAGTGTTGTGATTAAAATTTCTCTGTAGCAATGACTACGGGAAATGTTGTTGAGGTACAATGGATGTAGTACAACAATTGTTTCTTTAAGTGGGATACACTGTTGAAGCAATTTAATTTTAAGAGTTCTCGGTAGTTGCAACTATGAGTAGCATTTTAGTAAGTACATCTGCGATAGTACAAGAATTTATTCTAATTTTTGTGTCTAATTTTAAGGAATATACACATTAGAATAATGGGGTTTATATGTGCACATGTAAACATAAAGTTTTATTTTTCACCACTTAATTTAAGTGGGGTGCCTTTAACTTTCAGATCTGTGAACAGATTCTTATAGTTACCTTTTTTCCTCAAGCAGGCTTCTTTAAGCACGCCCCTGCTTGTACCCCTTTTTATATGTTGTATAAAGTTTATACATAAATATATAATTTTTACAAAGTAAGAATACTATGTGGTTGTTTGATAATCTGCCTATTCTATTTGCAATGGTTATGATATGATTACGAATGTCCCCCTCCAGTCTTAGATATCAGGCATAATCATCAATGATGGAGGGGCCACTAATAAATTATAGGTTTGACTCCTGCAAGGAGATAAAGAAAACCTAATATTTAGTAGTGGCCCCGTAATCATTGACGACTGGGGCCCTCCCGACCATCCCCTTCCCATTCGTTGATGTATTAAGGATTTTGGTATACTTGATATGTCAGTGAAGGCGGAACAATGCGCTAGTCAGCGTCTGGTCCAAGAATCCACAGAAGTACAGTACATCCACGGAATATGGAAAGCTTATGAATAGTTATTCTTATTTTATTTTTATTTTTTATTTGTTAATTAAAATGTAAAACTTGCAAACTAAACAAACCAAAATTGGGACAAGGACAATATAAAGTCAAATTAAATTATCAAAATCGCTATGTGGAAACAACGCTTACTAAAATGAAAACTATTAAATAAAAGAATTAAATTACGAAGTTTTTTCGTAGTGAGAACCCAATCATAAAGACGAACCATGAGTGATTTTGCGTGTGCTTATGATGAAGGTTCCTCTGAGCTCTGCGGCGGTAGATTCAAACTACGCTTATGAGCGTTTGAAGAGGTAGCCTTATGTAATAGGCATAATCGTCAATGATTACGGGGCCACTACTAAATATTAGGTTTTCTTTATCTCCTTGCAGGAGTCAAACCTATAATATTCACCATATAATGAAATATGCCAAATTAAAATGTATATACTGTATATATATGGATTGTACAGTCGGCCTAATAAGTGATGTCTCGGTACCAATTATATGTTGATCAATAATTGGTATCAGCAATATTTAAATTATTTTTTTTTTTTGTAGTGCAATATATAAACATGTTCCTACACTTATCCACCCTATTCAACATCTGACAGACATTAATACAGCACAGAGCGAGCCAAACGTAAGGACACCCGAGTCATGACTTATTAGCGCCACTGTACATATATACACAGTATATACAGGCACAGTATGTATATATACTTTTTTCTATTTTATTTGTCACCATTGCTTATGCAATTATTGCTAGACGATGTGCATATTCCGCTTACCCTATTACGTTTAGATCTCAAACATCTCTCACACCTCTCCCTCCTCCTCCCTACTATTAGGTTGGGCAGAAATCGTAACCTATAACCTCTGTAACTCAAAAAGGGCTAGAGCAAATGAGCTGTCAATTTATACACCTATTCCCTAGCCAAGTCTACCTATTTGGTAGGAATATTAGCTCGATTACTCTAGTCCTTTTTTATTTACGAGAGGTTCGGGGTTACGATTTCTGCCCAACCTAGAATGAACGGACTATACCCTACCCCTCCTTTCCACCCACCAACTTTTCTTGATCGATACTTAACCCCTTGAGGGTTATGATGCGTTTTGACAGTTTATTCTGGTTAACATTGTATTAGACCATTTTATTTCAGCTTATGAAGGATCTGCAGGAGTCAGAGGCATAACTGAGTGACTTTTGTCCACTTAGATTACTCATGGTCCTTTCTAAACTGCATAAACTCATCTAAGGATTGGTTATAATGTACAGTACTGTAAATAGCATCCTCAAACACCGAAAGATATAAAAGTGCTTCGTGTTCTATAGTCCATTAATTATAGGTAGACCAGGAATCGTGTCCTTTAACCTCTGTAGCTCAAAATAGGCTAGATCATATGGGCTGTAAATTGTCACACCTATTCCCTGGCTGGCCCTTCCTAGTTAAACGAATCTGACAAAACATGTCCATGGCTTGTGTGACCAAAAAAAAATTTAAAAAAAAAAAAAAAAAAAAAAAAAAAAGGCATGGGCTTGAGCAAATAGATAGATTGTGAGCAGCAAAACAACAGAAGGGGTTGAGTGAGTAGTAAGCACAGTCCAAATCCCCTTCAGTCACGCTCCTGGGGGGGGAAGATGTTGTGGTCGCTCCGAAGTTCCCAGCATCATCAACTCCACCAGGAAGCACCCCACAAGCCTGTGGGACATAGGCTATAACAGTAAACTCCCTTTTATCCAAATATCATGAGACTTTTGAAATTTTGGATAAGCGATTTTTACGGATAAATGAGAGTCCCTCTATATAAAGCTAAATGTGTGTACAAATGGCCAAATATACTGTTTTCAATACATTTCTAAGCCGTCTTACTACCGCTGAAATCTGGGTTTACTTTACCCTAGACTTATATAATTGTTAAGACAATATTTGTATATATTTTATTAAAAATTTTAATAGGCTCCCATAATAATTATATATTATATATATATATACTGTAAGCCTAGGGTAAAGTAAACCCAGATTTCAGTGGTAGTAATATATATATTAAAAGTCTAATAGTTTTTAATTAGTCTCCCCATTATAAGTTTTTGAAATTTGGATATAGGTTACCCTAGACTTATGATTACACTAATTTAATTGTTAAGAACTTTAAAATTATAATAAGCTCCCATTTCTACAAAAATAATATATTTAAAAACGGATTGCGCCATTGGATTCAGCGCATCCTGAGGAATCCAAACATATCCCCACATGTATAAATATATTTTTTCCAAAAAAGTGGTTCTATTTTAACTTGTGACCATATCGTTGGAATCCTCTCGAAGCGTAGAGTTCCCAAAAATTAATTCAGGTGATTCCGACCTATTATAACCCCACAAAAAAAAAAAAAAAAAATCAAATCGTATTGTCAAATCTTAACCCAGTGAGACCCATCGTCGCACGTGAAGCGTCGGCAGTGTTTGATCACCAACTCCCAGCGACGCATCACGTGCGTCCGACATATAAAAATCACTTACGTGGCTCGTAAGGTAGGAAATGGCGGGAGAATAGGAGGGGGAGGTATCGTAGTGTGTGTGGGAGCCGGGCCGGTAGGTGTGAGCGGGCCAAGACAGCCGCGCGGCTGGTGGTGGTGGGCTTAGTGGGGATACTTTACACCCTTAGTTCACCGCCACTTTGAACCTTCATTACTCCGGTCGTATGGGAGCTAGAGGCTTGAGATTTATGCGAGACACTCCTTAGGATGTATGCCGTACAATGCCATACTCAGTTTTTACCCTAGTGCTCCCGGGCGGGTGGTCATGCGGGGGAGACGAACTTTCGAACCCCCCCCCCCCGCCCCCCAAATGACCGAGGCGATTTTTTTTTTCATTTCTCACCATTCTCTTCCATTTTGGCTCAACAAATTTTTTGGAGGCTCCCCCCCCCCCAAAAAAAAAAATATCCGAGGTGATTTTTTTTTGTTTTTTTTTTTCATTTCTCATCCTTGTCTTCCATTTTAGCAAAAAAAAAAAAAAAAAAAAAAAAAAAGTGAAAATGGCTTGGGACTGGGGTGAACAAAATATAACTAGCCGGGGCTCAACGGGTTAAAACAGCTCCCAAGGCCACAAAAATGGGCGGAATTAAAATCGGTTTGAGCCATTGGATTTTTCGCGTCGAGAAGAATCCGAATATACCGCTAAATATATGAAAATCGAAAATGACCTGTCAACTTCCAAAAAAAAACTAAGGCTAACTAACCCCTTAGGATTTTGGCCAAAAAAAAAATATAATTGAGTTAGGACACTATTCTGAATCCTCTCGACGCCGGAATCCAATGGCGCCAACCGATTTTAATTCCATCCATTTTTGCGGCCTTGAGAGCCGTTTTAAGATTTACCAAAACGTTTTTTTGTGTTTTGTGGGGTTATAATAGGTCGGAATCACCTGAATTAATCTTTGGGAACTCTCCTCTTCGAGACGATTCCAACGATATGGTCACAAGTTAAAATAGAACAACTTTTTTGAAAAAAATAGATTTGGAAATGTGGGGATACTTTTGGAATCCTCACGACGCGCTGAAGCCAATGGTGAAATAAGTTTTTAATTATATTCATTTTTGTAGAAATGGGAGCCTATTATAATTTTAAAGTTCTTAACAATTAAATTAGAGTAATTATATGTCTAGGGTAGAGTATACCCAAATTTCAAAAACTTATAATGGGGATACTAATTAAAAACTATTAGACTTTTAATATATATTACTACCACTGAAATCTGGGTTTACTTTACCCTAGACTTATATAATAGTTAAACAAATATGGTTATACATTTTATTTAACCCTCTCACGTTCTTGACGCAATTTTGAGCCTATTAGGGATACTTTAAAGCCTTTGTTACCATCAGGGGTATTTAGAAACCTTTAGTTTAGTTACTTCAACCTCTGCAGTTGTCTTTGAGTTAGCTGTGGGCAGAAAACTAATTTTGGAGAGGTAATTATAAGAGTGAGAGAACTATTTAGTATTGCTAATCTGGCAACCTCTGCGTCATATGGTCGTGAGAGGGTTAAAATTATAATACTCATTATAATTATATATTATATATAAGTCTAGGGTAAAGTAAACCCAGATTTCAGTGGTAGTAATTTATATTAAAAGTCAAAGTTTTTAATTAGTCTCCCCATTATAAGTTTTTTGAAATTTGGGTATACTTTACCCTAGACTTATGATTACACTTATTTAATTGTTAAGAACTTTAAAATTATAATAAGCTCCCATTTCTACAAAAACGAATATATTTAAAAACGGATTGTGCCATTGGATTCAACACGTCCTGAGGAATCCAAACATATCCCAAATCTAGTTTTTCCATTCTGTTGGTAGCTTTGACAGACCACGTTTCTGAAGCATATGTCATTGAACTTGTAACACATGAAGCATACACCTTTCCCTTCAAGGGGAGAGGGAGTCATCTCATGATTAGTGGCAAAAGTTCTCTAAACTTTCCTGAAATGCTAGGTTTTTCCAGGTTAAATAGGAATGGGAATTATCCCCAGGCTACCTTTAGGATCAACCTTTCCTGGTACCTGGCGCGGGGTACGAACCTCTGAAGGGAATTTAACCCCCCTAAAAACCCACAGGTTTTGAGATGCCTTGGGTGGGGTTCGAACCCTGGTTAGTGACGCACCACCATCACCACCAGGCCCGCGCGCTAACCCACTGTACTACCACGGACGTACAAAAGTATAGCAACCTTAGTCCGATTTTTAAGAACCACGGTGATAGTCTCTCGAGATGAGTTTATTGGACTTACCATCTACGACTACTTTACGCTATACCTGGCGTCAACTCGGGTTAGTATTATTGTGGGTGCGGGACATTTGTGAGGGCATTACATAAACATTTATATTATATTTCATATTTGTGTTCACCAACCCACCAATCAACTTACAAATAAACCTAATTAATGAAATCAATGAAAGTAATGAATACATGTGGTACTCCAAGGACTCTAACCTAGGATACTCACACCAAAATTCCACACACTACGCTATCAAGACAGTTAAAGGTTTATGCACCAGTCTTTTAATAATAGTGAGCACTAAAACTATTAATACAAAGGTAAAAAAGTTTTTTTCCATTACATCAATTGCAACGGATCAGAAGTGGTTGGATCATAATACAATAAAGTCCCGTCAAAGCATCGCCCCATCATATCAATTTGGCTGATGTTGAGAAACCCATATGTAGATCAATATTTTCATCTTATTAAATTTCACTAAAATCATGCTAAAAAGCCTTAATATAGTAGCCTAATTCCTGGAAATTTACCATGTGATTAGATAGATGGCTGGGATTATTTAAAAAATTTAAAAGAATTAATGGGCCTTGGTCGCTTTCTTCTACATTGTGTGAATTTATATTCTTATATCTATTATGTTGCTTCATTTCGAGCTGTCTAGTCTGCCACCCTCAGCTATGGGGTATGTGCCTGAGTGTATACTGTACATACATATTAAATAATGTATAAAGATAATTATTATTAGACAAACTCCAGGCTACCAGTTGTCCAATCAGTCTTTAAATCTTGCCTATGAAACCTGTAGGACACATCCTCCATATTCACGGCTTTGCATCTTTTCACCCAACGTAGCTCATCCATCCTCTGCACCAAACTATCCAAGCCTGCTTGTACACAGCTCATCACCGATACTCTCTATACCAAACCGTCTACTCAGCTCTTCACTAAATATCATATCTTTTAGTTTGACCCCAAATATCACCAATACTCTCGATACCAAACCATCCCCAGCTCTACACTAAATAATCTTTTAGTTTGACCCCAAATATCACCGATACTCTCTATACCAAACCATTTTATCTCTTCACTAAATTATAATGTAAAACTTGCAAGTTTGACCCCAAATATCCATCTCATCATTACAATCTTGTTAAGTTCCATTCTGTTGATACGGGCCACATTTCTAAAGCATATGTCAATGCACTTTAAATACATGAAGCGTACACATTCCCTTCACAGGAAGGGGAGAAAGTCTTTTCATGGTTAGAATTGGCAGCAGTTCTCTGAAGTTTCCTCCCACACATCTAATTCTGGTGATAGTGGTGGCCTTGGCCCCACCACCAGCACAGATGGAATCTCCTAAGCACAACTTATCAATATCTAGCAACTCTTTGCCAAACTTCACACTTACGAGCTTGTCATTTAACACTAGCTCGCCTCGGTATACTAGTGTATACATAAATATTTCTCAACTTATGACTTCTTCCTCGGCAGAGGTGTTTTTATTCTAGTACAGTACAGCGCTTCTACCCATGGTGTACCCAGGAACAACGACACTACACCGAGTTCAATCAAAATTGTATTCGCAAAGAGCAAAGAAGCTAATTCTGAAGGTTTTGAGTTTTAGTTTAAATTGGACCATGATTATTAGATAGGCTAAAAAGGTAAAAATCATAGTATACAGTAACTGATTAGTGTACCTTATTTAAATTTATTCCGTGATAGGGTATTTACTTCTAAAGGTGTAGGTGTGAATATTTAAAAGTGAACTATGTACGTCCCAACTTACCAAAGGCCAGGTAGATATGTTCCAGCCCACCGCCAAGGGTCAATACAGTTAACCTGGTCCACGATCTTCACGGCATGAGGCCCACCTGGAAGTAAACACACATAGACTCTCTCTCTCTCTCTTCTACCTCTCTACCTCTCTACCTCTCCTCCGGTAAAAATTAGGTTACCATCAATAAACTTGTCATGGAGAGGTAATTTATGGGTGAGGGCTTATGTACACTATTTTATATTCCATCTAATGAGGTATAGACCTGTCACACCCAACACCTGTTATATCCTCTCACACCCAACACCTGTTATATCCCCTCACACCTGTTACACCCCCTCACAACCTCTCTCTCTCTCTCTCTTCCCCTCCGTGGATCTCTCTCACACCCCTTTATTTAGACTCCACCCCCACTAACCACCCCCCTTTTCCAAACATATAAATAGCGCCATCTCACAGAGAACGAACTACAATTTAAGCTGCTCCCGACACAAAAGGTATTCTCTCCCTCTGTATTCTATAATATATATATTTTGTATAATGTGTAGTGCGCTGTGTTAGTTTATTCTGTTTGAATGTGTCAAGTGTAGGGTTATTTATTTTATCTTCTGGGAGACAATATCGAGTGTTCCAACCAGGTCTCCCCATATAAACTGAAGGAGACAAAAAGGCACGTTTGTACATTTAATTAAATTTATATATAAATGTATATTGTGTATAGATATACAGAGGCCAGATACAGGGCGCGCTAGTATAAACCAATATCTGTTTCCAAGAGCGCGCTACACTCGCGATCTAGTCGGCATACTCCATACATACTCGAAAAATGTCTACCCTACTTAAAAATAATGGACTGAACGTCTCAAAAACATGTACACTATTCCAGTATATTGGAATAGTTTTTAGAATAGGCAGTTGTGAGCACCAAAACTATTAATAGCTATACATTAAATTCAATCTATATGCAACTTCTAAACCTAAATTACTTTCACTCGCCAGGAAAGACACCTGAATGGCATAAAAGGTCTTAGAATCTCCTACTGGGGCAAATTTCAAATATTTCAAAACTAATGGTGTTCAGTATGAAGGAGAAGAGGGGCCAGAAATTTAATTCAATTTAGGAAGGAGCAGTGGCTGTCAAAATGTTGATCGAGACTAAGTATAGCCCTTTTTTTTTTATCTTTACATACTTTATTTTCCAAGCTGGTTGCCAGAGGAAATCTAAAACCGAATCGTCCTGAAAGGTTAATATAGTAGCCTAAAGCCTGGAAAGTGAGAGTGTGGTTACATTGATGGCTGGGCTGCTTTTGAAACTGTCAATGAATGGGTTCCTTTTAAATTTCAATATTCTATAAAGCAAATTTATATAGACAACACATCACCAGTTGTTCAATCAGTCTCACAATCTTACCTATAAAACCTGTAGGACAATCTCTGCCAAGCCCTTACAGGTCAAGGTCCGAACATTTCTTGTACAGTACCAATAATGCGGTCCCAACTTCGGTATGCCTGATTCTGGTTAAGAGTTGTTTTCATCTTGATTGCCAGCTTCATCGGGGTGGTGATGACTCCCAAAACAGGATAGCATCACCATGGAGGGCGTAGGAGCCTGACCAGGCTGCTGGAGGAGTTATGAAGGGCTGGCTATGTGTCGGTCAGCTCGGTGCTACACAACAACAGTACCTGGAAAGAAACCACACTTTTCAATCATCAATTCTAAAACCAAAATGTATGTATATACTCAGGCACATACCCCATAGATAAGGTTGGCTGACTCAAGACCCCGATACTAACCCTTTTCCTCCCCTTGAATCTCCATACTTGTTAAACCAGCTAATTAAAGTAAAGTTTTGTGTGCCAAATCACTTTAGCATCTTCTATCTTAATGCAGGTAAACTTTTGGCTGCCGCAATGTGATTTTGTCGCTATCAAGCTTTCTTACTGATACTGTACTTTATTTCCTACATTAATAACCGTGTAATTTTTACTTTCGGTGCTTCAATCTGTACAAATACTGTATTAACAATTATCACTACAATATTTTCTTTACATTACCTCCCTGCAGCACTAAACTTCAATAATTATATACCTGTATGTACTACACCACAAAGGGAGCCTTTGTCTTGCCACTAACCAATTCCTGGCTCTATTTGATATCTCTGTATTTCATCAACATTACCATGTAATTCTCAATTACACTTAGTCTAGTAACACAGGCCTATGTATGCTTTAAAACATTTAACCCCTAAGTGTCGGCGCGCAACATAAGTCGAGTATAATAAATCTGGACTATCTGGCGGCGCTCGACATAGGTCGTGTGGCAATTTCAGCACGTAATGTTGCTGGGAGAGAGAGACAAGTGGTGGCAGGAGAGTAGTGAGCGTATGACTGCTCCAGACCACCGCGGCGAACCTACTGACATGAATCCCACCTCCTCCCTCCCTCTCTCACTCGCTACATACGGAATTGTATGGGGAAAGTGCCGAATTACATGCTTTTTGCACTCGCGTTGCGCGGTTGTTGCAAGAAAACTAGCCATCATAAAAGGATCGTTATGGTGTCATTGGAAAGCTCTGTTTATGCCCTTTCAGGGATAGATACTTGTTTTACGCTCTGGGTCTTATTTAGGCATGAAAATGATCACGTAAACAGCCCTATTTTGGTTAAAAACACCCCGCTGGGCGGTACATATAAATAAACCGCTAGCCCGCTAATCTAGTGTTAAGGGGGGGGGGGGGGGGGGTAGTTTGCTCCCAAGACCTCTATGAAGCTTGAAAAATACATGCAAGAGATAAATTTGTGCATTTTGCGGTAGAAAAATAGCCGGTTCCTCCTAAATTGCAGGATCGCGATCGCTCGCCAGGACACCTAAATGGCACGGAAGGTCTAAAAATTAACTAAGAAATAGGGTAATTGACAAACTAAAGAGGTTAAACATTAGGGAGAAGTGGGTCAAGAAAAGACATCCCCCTTAATTAATACGATCTAAACAAAATATATTAGCTTTCGACCAAACACGCATTATTTTCCCTATCGCATAAGAGTGTCCCAAGTGTCAAGGGTGTAATCCGGCCTACTGGTATGCATTACTCGTTATAATATATATATATATATATATATATATATATATATATATATATATATATATATATATATAAGATTGGAAGCCAAAGCGTCACATTTTTCCTTTGCCCCTCAACTTTCTCTTCATAATTGCTGAGGGGCACAGGGCCCTGGGTGGGGCTTTGGTTTCCCGGGCGTTTCCGCGCCCTCCTCAGCTCCCCGCCATGGAGTGGCTTCAGTCACCCAGGGTTTATTGTGGTAGGCAGGGAGGGTTCTGTGGGGGCGCTCGGTTATGGCCTTGGGGCTGTTCGGCCAGGCAGCTTGGGGAACAGCAACAGCAACAACAACAACAACAACAACAACAACAACAACAACAACAACAACTCGTTATAACCGTATATTCTGGCTATTATTAGACTGTTTTACAATTTAAGAAGGATCGGTACAAAATAAAAAGGTAAACACTATCCATTAATCCTCAGACTTCCTTATACTCTTCCTAATCTGAATAAAATAGTCTAATAATGGCCAGACTACACTGTCAAAAATGTGTCAATTCTCAAGGGGTTAAGAGCTATGGGCTTTACAATAATTTAAAAATATAGGTATGCTTGTATGCCATAAAATTAAACCAATCTTAAAATTGCAATTGGGTCAAGAAACTAATACATTGAATTACAGACAAATTACATATTGAATTACAGGCAAATTACATGAAGAGTTCCAACTCACATAGACCTAGAAGATTGAAGAGGAAGAAGGCTGTGCATCTTCTGGCCACTGGTACACTGCATCGGTCCCTCGACTTGGCAGTCTTGTGTTGAACTCATCACTAAACTGTTCATTTTAACCGGGCGAGAAATATGTAATAACTAATACCGTACTTTTAATAATCTCTTCTGTCAATTATGAAAAACTTAAAGCAGAAATATAGTAGTTTGCATTTTAACCATGCAAGAAATTTTAATAACCAATACTATTAATGAGCTGTATTGCCAATTATGAAAAACTTTAAGCATGAATTTAGTAGTACAGTATCTTATCCTGCAATTGTCAAAAAATCATCTGGGCATGAAAATTCTCACCCGGTTAAGATACAGATTATTGTAGTGCTGTTGTTGTTGTTGCTGTTCCTCAGGCTGTCTGGCCGAGCAGCCCCAAGGTCCCGAGCAAGGCCAAGGCCATAACCGAGCGCCCCCACAGAACCCTCCCAGCTTACCACTAATAATGCCCAGGTAACCGAAGCCACTCAAAGGCGGGGAGCTGAGGAGGGTGCGGAAACGCCCGGGAAACAAAAGCCCCACCCAAGGCCCTGTGCCCCTCAGCAATTATAAAGGGAAAGTTGAGGGGGCAAAGGAAAAATGTGACACTTTGGCTCCCAATCTGCCAGGGTTGGCAGTAGGGAGGTCAATCCACGGAAAAGATGCCGTCACTTGAGATCTAGAAAATATATAAGTAAAAGAAACAGTCAGAGTAAGCTATGGGTATGGCAGAGAACGCTCAACTCTCATTCTGATAGACCAGCCCATCACCACTGTAGTGCTGTTGAATCCACTGCCACCTCCGCTCCTGTTGGACAATAAGAAAAATATTGTTGCATGGCCTTGGGCTAGCAACTCATAAGCAGTAATAGTGATAGAAACAATTAAAAAAAAAAAAAAAAAAAAAAAAAAAAAAAACACTTTGTATTAGTGAACAAAGCAAAAAGGAAAGTTGAAAGCATTTTTCTGACTGGTCTTATCTCCCCAATCCTGAGTAGTGAACTAACGGGTAATCAAACATTGGATAGAATAATCTGCTTAATTTTAATTTACTGGAAATTAGTATTATATTTTTATAAAGTAGTTAGGCTTTCAAACCTCATTTGAAAAGGATCTAAATGGAAGATTCGTAAATAACTACTCAAAGTTACAACTACCTAAATATTTTTGTTTGACTAAATTGCCATGTATCATCTTGATTACTCTGGTGTTAAAGATTTTGTAAAAAATAGGTTATGAAATTTACATTAATATGACAAACCATTTCACATACTTCCCACAAGTATCGAGAATTGACCACTTGTGAGTTTCAGGCTGAAAGGAAATTGCAGCCGTAAGCAGATATATTCAGATCACCAACCCACCAATTAACTTACAAATAAACCTAATTAATGTAACTATGAATACATGTGGTACTCCATGGATTCGAACCCACAGCCCGTAGCCTAGTAGGTAGAGCTCTCGTCTCACACACGAGGGGTCGGGGGTTCAATCCCAGACCGGGCGGAGACAAATTGGGCTTGTCTCCTTTCATGTGTTAGCCTCAGTTCACCTAGCTGTAAATAGGTACCTGGAATAAGTGGACGACGTTGTGACGTCCCATCTGGGGTTGGCAAAAATGGTACAAGGCGAGATGGGTATCATATGGTTCACCTAAGCTGATGGCTACCTAAGCCTTCGGGCGAGACGGTACCGTCTATAGTGAGAATGGTACCAAACAGATCCACCCTAAGCCTTCGTTTCCGATGTCGCCAATTGGCTAAATACAGACTACACACACATCCACAGCCATTCCAACAGTACATAAAAACCACTTAACATGCATTTCACGCAATACATTCCCAGTTAAGGAGGCGCGATAATAATGAGCTTAGCTCGCATTGCGTGGATTCCCCTTGACGAACAAGTAACTGAGTAACTCACACCAAAATTCTGCGCAATAAGCATTACGCTATCAAGACAAATGCAATACAATAATAATGTAGGATTCTAAAGGATAGGAATGTTTAATTTGATTTCATGGCTTTGTAAATTAATTTCATCTGTATTTTAGCTAATAATTCTGCTAAATACAGTGTTGAGGTTTAGCCTACAGCTCCAATTACCTTATAGTCTGAAACATTTGGCCAATTCTTCTATTAGGTGATTATATGCCAGGTGGAAAACTAGTTATCTGATTCAAGCTTCTTCCAGACTAATACTAGATTGGATATTGTAAAACTTTCTTTTTAAGCCTAATATACCTTGAAGATGATGATGGTTCAGGGAAGTCACTCCCAGTATCAGTCGCCGTAGTACCACATGCCAACAATCCATCTCGCAAGTTCCGTTCCGATTCGTAGAGGTTCCACAGGCCGTATGGTAGAGTATTCACCTGCAAACCGTGAGCTCGAGGGTTTGAGGCTCGGGCCAGCCAATGAGCGTTATTGGCAGACAGTGCTGTGGTCTAGCAATCTATGGCAACTGTCCTCCAAGTCTCTTGAAACATCAGGGCACCCACCCTAGCCCCGCTCTTGAGCAGGAAGTGCATGATGGTAAAAAAACGTGCCATCATCAAACTCCACTGGTCCACACAAGTTGCATGTACTCCACATTCCATTGATCCACACAGGTGGCACATTCTACCAGAGTCCATTTATACAGGCTCCATGTTCATCTGGTCCACGTTCCCGACTCCCACATACCGCTGTACTAAAGGAGGATGCACAAGAAAAATTCCAGTAACCTAATGTTAATTCTGGTCTGGCATAGTCTGAATTAACTGGATTATGACCCAGTTTGACAGTTAATTCCGGCTATTAATAGACTATTTTATTCAGATTAGGAAAGATATATGGAAATGAGGGTTAATGGAGTCTTTGCTCTTTAAATCAACACAGAACACCGATCCTTCCTAAGCTGTATAAAATAGTCTAATGATAACCAGACGGGTCATGATTCTCAAGGGGCTAAGTGCTGCCAGAATGAATTTATCATAGTTACTGGGGTGAGGGCTGGTCCAAATCCAGAGTGAGGTTTGGCATCCTCTACCCAACCTTAGCCGTTTCTGTCAGTCTCTTTTACTGACCTACTTTTCCTTCTGGGGGCAGGGGGATAGGAATCTTCCTCCCAATGTAAAATTCTCCTACTCAGCGAGACAGAAAGGGGCGAGGGGACGCGAGAGTGGTCCCAGACCCTAGGAATTGGAACTTCAAATGTTTCTGTTCGGGCTCTTGTCTCGAGTCGGCCACCCACAATAATGGGGTATGTGCCTGAGTATATATATATATACTGGATTTTTTTTTTTTTTTTAGAGTAACTAGGCAACTCAACTATGTGTCATGAAAACTATACTTTACATACACCTATTAAAACAATAAAAGAAATAGAATGGCTAAATTAAGAATATATACATGAATCTAATGGATGTAAAACTAAAAAAAAATACCAAATGAAGACTATACACTAATCTAACTTCAGATTTATCGATGGCATACCTCCGAATAAAATCACTTCCCTACGTTTATAGTGTAAAATATAACCATGGCGACAACTGTACTTACCAGTGGTGATGGGCTGGTCTATCAGAGTGAGAGATGAGCGTTCTCTGCCATACCCATAGCTTACTCTGACTGTTCCTTTTACTTATATATCTTCTAGATCTCAAGTGACGGCGTCTTTTCCGTGGATTGACCTCCCTACTGCCAACCTAGAAGTTGTCAGATTGGGAGCCAAAGCGTCACATTTTTCCCTTGCCCCTCAACTTTCCCTTCATAATTGCTAAGGGGCACAGGGCCTTGGGTGGGGTTTTGGTTTCCCGGGCGTTTCCGCACCCTCCTCAGCTCCCTGCCTTGGAGTGGCTTCGGTCACTCGGGCTTTGTTAGTGGTAAGCAGGGAGGGTTTTGTGGGGGCGCTCGTTTATGGCCTTGGCCTTGCTCGAGACCTTGGGGCTGTTCGGCCATACAGCCTGGGGAACAACAACAACAACTGTACTTACCATACCTTGATAAAGAAGTCCAAGGTCCATCATCAGGCAGCTAATGTAGTTCCACTGAGTTTTACTGACCCCTTAGTGCCTTACAGTATGAAGAAGTTTCTTATTCTATCATGGCTATCATTAGAAAGTTATATTCAGCTTTCGAATAACTTCTAGGAAATCATAATTAAAAACTTTCAAAATGTACAAACCAAAACGGCGACAATATTAAGACAAAAGAACTAATTAAAATCACTATAATTCAGGGGTGTGCACTCAATCCTAACTCCGAATGATCCTTTTTAAGCTGAATAGAACTTTAATGATGGCCAGAATATATGGCATTATCATACTAAAAGTGTTAAACCATACCTTGAAAGCTGTTCCAGGTCCTGATACAAAGGTCTCCACTTGATCACATGACTAGACCCAGTCACATTTTTCCCTTGCACCTCAACTTTCCCTTCATAAAGGTCTAGGAGCACAGTGCCCTGGGTGGGGCTTCGGTGTCCCAGGCGTTTCCGCACCATCCTCAGCTTCTCGCCTGGGAGCGGCTTCGGTCACCTGGACATTCTTAGTGGTAAAGCAGGGAGAGTTCTGTGGGGGCGCTCTGTTATGGCCTTGGCCTTGCTCGGGACCTTGGGGCTGTTCGGTCAGACAGCCTGGGGAACAACAACAACTACACCGGTCCACATTAACACAGCGAGAAATTATCCAAATCAATTTAAGACAAAATAACTTCTCAAAATCAATGTGGAAGTAATTTGAAGATTTAGCAAAACAATATAAAAATTAAGTAAAGGCATAGTCAATTGTGAAAAACTAAGATGAACATTCACTACGTTATTATCAATTATAATTTATTTTGAAATTAACCCCTTATTGGCGGCGCTCACTTAAGTCGTGCACCAATTTGCAGCAAGTTAGGAGCATTATTAAGATTTTTAAAGGGTTAAAATAGAGTGCAAATGGCCGGGAGCGCAGCGGGCCAGACAGCCGACTCCCAGGGCTTACCGCCGCCCATTAACTCATGTTCCCTGTGTTCTCGAGAGGCCGGCAGTGTAGCCAGTAGTGAGCATAGCTGGGAAAAGTATACCGCTATACGCTAAACTCCCATGTTCGTGGCACCACTGCAAGAGAACCACAAGTGCTACATAGCTCGTTCTGGTCTCATTTTGAAGCTTTTAGCGCCTAGTTTTTTGCTGAATAAATTTCTTTTCATGCAGATACTTGATTGATCATTCAGGAAGGCCTGAATATGCCCAAATGAGACCAAAACACCCCGCTAGACAAGGGTTACGAGTTAAATAATCTGCTGCTAGGGGATGAAACTTATCGCTCGGTTTAGGCGAGCAGCTAAAGTTCTAGTTAACCCCGGAGGATTCGGACGCATTTTTAAGTTTATTCTGACTATCATTAGACTATTTTATGTAGCTTACAAAGGATCTGCAGAAGTTAAAAGGGTAAAGACTGGCTCAATCAACCTTGTAACTTCCATATACCCTTCCTACTCTGAATAAAATTGTCTAATGATAGCCACAATAAAACTGACAAATCACGTCATAATCCTCAAGTGGTTAATTATAAGTTTCCGTTGGTAGTGAGAGGCCTGGGAGGGAGGGAGGACAGGCAGCCAACAAAGTATCCACACTTCTGCAAAGAGATCACAGTTAGTAAAGGTTTAAAAGTGGACTAAAAAGTCTCATTTACATCAATTCTTCCCTATATGAATGAATTGATATGTGCAATTGGTTATAGATTAATGTACAGTAGGTGTAAAATAAAATAATTTAAAAGTTTCATAAACATTGTTAAAGATAATGAAAAGTTAAAAGATAACAGTTAACTACAAAATTAGCATGAAACATGGTTATAAATATTATTATTATGGAAAAGCAAAAATTTAAAATTATAGGGTCAAACTACAAACTAGCATGACACATTATGGCAAACAAAAAGTTTAAAATTATAGGGTCAAACTTCAATGATGTACAGTCCTCCCTCGGGTAGCGCGGGTATATCGTACTGGGACGGCGCCGCGCTACGCAAACACGCGCTACACAAAGCAAAGAACTTATGGGATTAATTCTATTGGTTCAGACGACTTCCCCAAAGTCACCTTTTTGACCATTTACCACCCAATAACCTTACCAAATATGGATCAAACATTAGTAACAGACAACCTAACCCTATTTTACAGATCATATCTATGAAATGATGGGCTGGTTGATTGAGTTCCAACTCTCAACAATGAAGTCAATTCCCATTTTTATGTGGAATTGCTTCCAAAATTGGAACGAGTCTACCGAATCTGACGTCACGGCCGAGATATGGCGAGAGATGCCGAGCCCCCAGCCGACCACAGAGCGTGCTACATAAACAAAACAGTGTTAGATGCTGACTTGGCACACTAGGGGTACCCGCGTTAGACCAAAACCGCACTGTCCAAAGCCGCGCTACCCGAGGGAGGACTGTACTCTATATGCAATAGAAAAAATTTGAATCCTACACAAATTAATATTAAACAAAAATATATGAATCAATGTTAATGAGCCTTGAATTTACAAAAACTTAGTGGTTTACTAAAATTATAATCTGTGAGATTCATTAATACCAGATTTTCCCAAGTTCTGCAGCATCCTTCCTATAGAGAAACAATATATTAGCATGTCCAACACCTGTCCTATAGAGAAAATCGCATTAGTAAGTGCCAAAGAATACCAAAAGCGACCAGCCGACTGCCTCAAAACACAGCTGTAATAAAATAAGAGATTAGTTAAGGATACAGTAATAATGGTTAACCATGGCTCAAAACTTTATTAAATATTTTGGGTATAGTCCTTTAATATGAAGTAAAAGTTCAATCTTGTAAAGACTAACATTATAAATTTAACTTTGCTTAGGAAAGAACGCTAGGAATCAACAGAGTAACACCGACTTACTCGGCGGTCTTTCCTAAACTGAAAAAAAATCTAACGTTAGCCAGAATACGATTAAACTTACTCACATTGAAGGGCTTAGCCTACCGTAATACAGTCTAAGTCTTCAGTGTAGCGATGAGGAGCGGAGATGTCGAGTTCTTGAGGAAGCTAGAAGGGAATAATAATTAGTAGAATTAATAATAACTCAAATTGAAGGAGGAGGAACAAATAATTAGGGTTTATGGTTGTATTTATTTCAAGCTTTGAATATTGCCACTTTCAATACAATTCAACTGTTCTCACTTTATGCTGGCTAAGAGTACTTTTATTCAGCTTCGGAAGGATTTGTGAATGAGGGATAATAAAGTTTTTATCCAGCTGATTCCTGGGTCATTCTTAAGGTGTATAAAGTTGCCAAACCTTAGTCAGAATACAGTAAAATGGGAGGTCATTGTACTGAAAGGGTTAATAAGCCATACATTACAATAGTGTTTTCATTGTAGCGATGTGGAGCGGAGATGTAGCGACGTGGAGCGATGGTGTAGCAATGTGGAGTAGAGGTGCAGTGATGTGCAGCGGAGGTGTGGCATCTGCGTAGCAATGTGGAAAAGATGTGTAGCAATGTGCAGCGGAGGTGTAGCAATGTGGAGCGAAGGTGAAGCGATGTCGAATGGAGGGGTAGCGATGTGGAACGGAGGGGTAGCAATGCAGAGCGAAGGTGGAGCAAAGGTGTAGCGATGTGGAGCAAAGGTGTTAAGTTTTGGTGGAGCTAGAAGGGAAAATTATTAGTATAAAGGATACACATACAGTAATAAAAGTCTTGATTGAACCGATGTTGAGGTCTCGTACTGATGTCAGGTGATTTTCAGTTCTTGATAGAGCTAGAAGGGAACAATTAGTACCGTACTATTGGAGGATATTTAAAGTAGTCAAGTTTTATTTATTTCCTACTCTGGCTATTAACCATTTCAATACGATGGGGTCAGTTTACTTTGATTTTGATTAGCAGACTTTAACTCAGTTTAGAAAGGATGTGTGAAAGTCAAAGTGGGTTCAAGACAGCTTGCACCCCTTTGATTCCCCGAGATCCTTGCTAAGCTGGGTAAAATATTCTAATGCTAACCGAAACCTGAAAAAATTACAACCGTATTAAAATGGTTAATGTACAATATACTAAAAACTATCTAAGTCTTGCTCGTAGCGATGTGGAGTGGAGTGGAGATTTAGGAAGTCTTGGTGGAGCTGGAGGGGAAGGGTTAATGATTATACAGTACCACTACTGTACAGGTCAATAACATACAACCAATAATGTACTGGCGTTTTCTTATTTCTTGCTGTTTTTGATCTTCATAGCGATGATAGACGACGAGATGGGAGTCTTGAGAGCTGTAAAAGAACATTAGTAACACTAAATTAAGGAATAACTACTATAGTCCGTTCATTCTAGGTTGGGCAAAAATCGTAACTTAGAACATCTAACTCAAAAAGGGCTAGAGCAAATGAGCTGTCAATTTCTACACCTATTCCCTAGCCAAGTCTTCCCATTTGCTAGAAAAATCTGCTCGATTACTCTAAGTCTTTTTTGAGTTACAGAGGTTAGAGGTTACGATTTCTGCCCAACCTAGAATGAACCGACTATAGTAGGAAAAAAAAAAACTTCACGAACCTACTGCAAGTCCCATCTAGATATTAAGTAATCATAAAAAGTCTGTTAAACTAATTGGAATGAACAAAACTTATGATTACAGAATATCAAAGATGAGGACTAACTCTTGACACCATTCACAACACGAATCGCCCAACATTACGTTCCACAAAGCTAGCATGAATTTAACCCCTCTTCAGATGGCATTTTCCTCCCTACCAAACTATTTCATTCAGATCAGGAAGGAACTCTTAACCCGGGAGCTGCGGGAAGACTCTTAAGAGTTCCCCCGGCGGACTGCGGGAAGACTCTCCTGAGTAAGTAAAACTAAAAATCAACTTTTGACATCGAAAAAAAAAATTTTTTTTTATTTTTATTTTTTTATTTTTATTTTTTTTTTTGGCCCCTGGGCCATGCAAAATCTCAGTCCTCTACCTCCCCTCCTTCCCCACTTTCCTCCTATTCCTCAGTTATCACCTATTTTCCCTATTAGTCCCTTATTCTGAGGTATATTTTTGTGCTAACATTAGCGAGTTGCAAGCAGGGTGTTGTCATCACTGATAGCAATCGAGTGCAAGAGAGAGAGAGAGAGTATCGATCGACTGTGTCGCAGTGGCCTTGGGGAAAATGGGCGGGAAGGTAGCTTGCCTCACCCATACATTATACAACTCGCGGGCTATATCTCCGATTTTGACCATCCAAACGCTGTTTTCACTCGTTTTATTGTTGTTTCAGGTTAATACCTTTATAATCAACCCATAATAGGCGCATATGGATAATTATTAATGCTATTAATGGTACAATGAATATTTTAGTGACGAAAAACCTCAAATACGTCAGCACAGGGGGAGGTTTTCATTTACCCCCGTGCGCACTTCAGAGGTTAAGCATCAGTGTTACAATGTATCTTCAAAAACACTTGGACCCCAAGACTACCTTCCTAAACTGAATAAAATTGGAGGTAGCAGGAATATAATGTCCTCTGAAGTTATACAACTGCCCCTCTAACCGGTTACAGTACCTAACAAACTTTCGTCTAACAAGGTTTCCTATCAAAGTTTCGTCTAATAGCCAATATGACAGGCCAGTTGGTACTTACCGTAAACAAGTACATAGACTTTGCTGCACAGGAACCTTTCAGGCTCTGTGACATTGACATTTATAAACAAAATAACATACATAATAAAATAACATGCATTATAATTATACACATTGCTAAACTATCTAATAAACTAAACTAAGTAAACTTCTCTAGCTTTCCCCAGTAACCTATTTAACACAGTAAGATTAAGTTATAACTAATAATTATAATGTAAAACTTGCAAAATAACAAATAAAATCAGTAATAATAGTATCAGTAATAATAGTATCAGTAACTTAAGAATAAGTTCTAACTAATATCAAAGCCCTAGTAACCTCATAGCATTTCCAGCGATGCATACCAAGTCTCGTTAGCCATTTTCAAACAATTAAAACAAGGAAAGAACATTAAAAATAATATTAGCCATTTTCAAACAATTAAAACAAGGCAAGAACATTAAAAATAAACAGGAGCAACAACCATACTTTGAACATGAAGGTTTAAGATCTACTGTATTGTAAAAAAAAAAAACGAATATTTTATAGAATAAGAGCAAACACTTCAAGAATTTACTATTAACAACATTTATGTGACTGATAGAGAAGCAACAAGATTTGGCAAGCACCCTACAAACATAAGTATCGCAGCGCTCGAGTGATTAAGAAGCAACCACTCTTCCCCTTAACCTCTGAAGTGCGCATGGGGGTAATTGGAAACGTCCCCGTGCCGACGTATTTGAGGTGTTTCCGTCACTAAAATATTCATTGTGCCATTAATAGCATTAATACTTATCCATATGCGCCTATTATGGGTTGATTATAAAGGTATTAACCTGAAACAACAATAAAACGAGTGAAAACAGCGTTTGGATGGTCAAAATCGGAGATATAGCCCGCGAGTTGTATAATGTATGGGTGAGGCAACCTGCTTTCCCGCCAATTTCCCCCAAGGCCACTGAGTCGATCGATACTCTCTCTCTCTCTCTTGCACTCGCTTGCCATCAGTGATGACAACACCCTGCTTGCAACTCGCTAATGTTAGCACGAAAATATACCTCAGAATAAGGGAATAACAAGGAAAATAGGTGATAACTGAAGGAGAGGAGGAAAGTGGGGAAGGAGGGGAGGTAGAGGACTGAGATTTTGCATGGCCCAGGGGCCAAAAAAAAATAAAAAAATAAAAATAAAAAAAATATTTGTTTTTCGATGTCAAAAGTTGATTTTTTTTTCTCTCACTCATAAGAGTCTCCCCGCAGTCCGCCGGGGGAACTCTTAAGAGTCTCCCCGCAGTTCCCGGGTTAATTAACCCGTTCAGTACCAGTGACACCCTTTTATTTATCTTCTGGGAATGATTAGATGATTTTATTCAGCTTAGGAAGGACCTCTAGCAAAAAATTAGGATACAAACTATCTCAACCAACACTACTACCACAGATCCTTCTTAAGCTGCATAAAATCATGTAAAATAAGTTGGAATCAAATTTAACTCACGTCGCAGGTACTCAAAGGGTTAAGGGCTTAGGATGCAATCCGAATCAAAATGACGTTTCATGGATATGATTGGCTTAAAAGAACGGACAACCGATAATGACAAAAAAAAAAAATGGTAAAACAACGAGGGCAAGGAACACAACGAGGAGGATCAGGAACGAGGAACGGGAACTCTGAACGGTTCCGAAACGGAGAATTGCGGAATGAGACTGCCAATCATAACCAGTTAGGTAGAAAATTATCCAGAATCATAAAGACGTTCCTGTTTGGGCCAAAAGGGAGGAAGTTTCCTTCCCATCAGTGTCTTAACTGTTGGCCAAAAGGGAGGAAGTTTCCTTCCCATCAGTGTCTTAACTGTTGGCCCAAACTACAATACTTAAGGCTAAGTCCAGAGAGGTTGCAATATTTATTATAGAGAATGACTTTTGTAACAAACTTATAAGTAACCGCAAAATTTAACATAGATTTGGACTGACCGTTTAGGCAAAGTTCAGGACTAGATTAGAATATATAAAAGCAAATATTTAAATTTATATCAATGAGAAAGCAAGTGCAACCAGTCTAAAGGAACAAAATAATTGGTTAATTCACATCACTGGGTTGGCCTTGTCAAGAAAATCAGATTAGTTAAATTTGGAGAGAAAAAAATAAGTAATTGTGTCAGGAAAACTAAAATTATATAAAGGTCTGTACAGTTGAACACAAAGCTGCAACACCCGCCGGATAGGACCAATGAGAACCTTAGTAATGCAACTCTCCAACCCAAGAGTGAAACTTTACTCTCAAACTTTCTTCTATTCAACAGCTGAGCTCTGGAACTCTCCCAGAATCAGTCTTTCCCTCTTCCTATGACTTAAATTGCTTCAAACTCTGTGTGTCCAGGCATTTTGGCCCTGTCACTCTTTCAACTATGGGGAAGGCACTCGCTATAGGCAGTTCTACCTTTTGCCTCCCTCACTTACATCGGGGAAAAAAGAAAAAAAAAACTAAACGCCACCTCGCCCCGGACTTTTTTTTTACCGAAAAATGTACAAATTTATCTTGAAGGGGGTCTAGAGGGTATTTTTTTTATAGCTTTATAAATGAATAGATATATTATACTTTCATAAAGCTTCAACAAATACCAAAGTCCCCCGTTTTAGATAAATTTGTAAATTTTTCGGTAAAAAATAAAGTCGATGTGGCGTTTAGGACATATGTATTACTAAGGTCCTCCAATGACGTTTGATTCATAATGACGTTCCATACGATCCGTTATAGAGCAAGGTCCGTCGCGCAGCAAAATAGTACTACAAAACTACAGCAGCTTTATAACCAACTGTACACCCAGTGATTGAACCTCACCAACTCACAAAAAAATACATTAGTCAAGCTGATAGTTCTACCATTTGGGAAGAGTCAGTCAGGAAGGAGGTGTGGAAAGTTAACAGACCAGTACCTCCATCCATTTAGGAGTCATAGAGGTTAGAACATTAACCTCTATAACTCACAAACGACTAAAAATGACTAATTGGCATCCACTTCAAAAAGGAGAAATATTTATACTGCAAGACAATAATCATTAACATTATATAAGGACATTTAATCACTAATATTATAAAAGGACATTTAATTAACCTCTGAAGTGCGCACGGGGGTAATTGAAAACGTCCCCCTGTGCTGACGTATTTGAGGTGTTTCCGTCACTAAAATATTCATTGTACCATTAATAGCATTAATAATTATCCATATGCGCCTATTATGGGTTGATTATAAAGGTATTAACCTGAAACAACAATAAAACGAGTGAAAACAGCGTTTGGATGGTCAAAATCGGAGATATAGCCCGCGAGTTGTATAATGTATGGGTGAGGCAAGCTACCTTCCCGCCAATTTCCCCCAAGGCCACTGAGACACAGTCGATCGATACTCTCTCTCTCTCTCTTGCACTCGATTGCCATCAGTGATGACAACACCCTGCTTGCAACTCGCTAATGTTAGCACGAAAATATACCTCAGAATAAGGGAATAATAGGGAAAATAGGTGATAACTGAAGGATAGGAGGAAAGTGGGGAAGGAGGGGAGGTAGAGGACTGAGATTTTGCATGGCCCAGGGGCCAAAAAAAAAAAAAAAAAAAAAAAAAAAAAAAAAAAAAATTCGATGTCAAAAGTTGATTTTTTATTTTACTTACTCAGGAGAGTCTTCCCGCAGTCCGCCGGGGGAACTCTTAAGAGTCTCCCCGCAGCTCCCGGCTTAATTACATTAATGAAGTCAACGCACCAGGCGACAAAGGCCATATGGCATGAAATGTTTAAAGACGGGAAGGAAGTTAACTAAATATCATCGAGAACTCGAACATGATGAAGGAAGGACATAATACGGGAGATAGAAAACGAGGGAGATTCAGAAAGAAAATCAGCAAGACATGGGGGCCGTCGGAGGAAAGCCAGAAAAGGGAAGAAACGCGTGCGGGCAACGGAAAATGAGGGGCAATTGAGGAAAAGATGGGAGACAGAAAGCTGAACGGTACAGCGCGAGCAAAGAGTCGGAGGAGAACGGGACATTAAAAACGAATGGGTAAGTCTGGTGTGGCCAATGCGGAGACGGGCCAAAGCCGTCTCCCATCGGCGATTACGGTGGGAGGGATCAGACCACCAGAAACGGACGGTTTGACAGAACGAAGTTTATTAACGGAGATAGTGGACCACTGAGTCTGCCACCTCGACCAAAGAAACCTGGACAAGGCAGGGAAGAAATCAGAGGCCGGGACAGCAAGTGAGGAGCGGGTACCCCGCACGGCAGCAGAACGAGCAAGGCAATCAACCCGCTCATTACCGCAAACGCCAACGTGACTGGGAACCCAGCAAAAATGTACAAGCTTTTTGCGGACGGAAAGACGGAAAAGCCATTCCTGAATGGAAAGAACTAAAGGGTGTAGAGCAGGGGAGGACTGTAAGATAAGTAGAGCACTGAGAGAATCAGAGAACAAAGTAAAGGACGAGGAGGGGAAGGAACACATAAAACGGAGGGCAATAAAAATAGCATAAAGTTCAGCAGTTAAAATACTGGCAACGGGAGGTAAAGAATATTGATACGAGCAAGTGGGAAAAAGGACGGCAAACCCCACGCCTACCGACGTCTTGGAGCCATCAGTAAACACAGGAGTGGTTGTAGCGTGAAGAGAGAGGTGATCTAAGAAACGAGACCGAAGAACGAGGGGAGAAGTAGAGGACTTGGAACAAGGGAGGATGGAAGGGCAAACCGAAGGACGAGGGAAAAGCCAGGGGGGAAAAGAGCAAAAGCGGAAAGGGAGGACGTTAGAAACAGGGAAAGAGCACGATGCGAGCAGCGAGAGCATGCGGACAGAAAACGGAGAACCAAGACGGGGGCGAGACGAAAAAGTAGTAACGACCGAAGGGGGAAGGGAAAGATGTGAAGATGGGAATTGTTGAAGGCGAGCGTAAGAACGAAGGGACAGGAGAGCCCGACGGCGATAAAGAGAAGGGAAACCAGACTCAGCATAGAGGCTTTCAACAGGAGAGGAACGAAAAGCAGCAAGGGCAAGACGAAGGCCAGAGTGATGAACAGAATCAAGAGCATGGAGAACAGAATCAGAGGCTGAAGAGTAAACTTGACAGCCATAATCCAACTTAGAGAGGACAAGAAACGTATGAAGCCGAAGAAGAAGCGCTCGATCAGCACCCCAAGTGAGGTGGGACAAGGACTGAAGAAGGCGGAGGCGGAGTAAGGCAGCAACCTTGAGAGAAGAAACATGAGCGGACCAATTAAGACGAGAATCAAAAGTAAGACCCAAAAAAGTAGTAGAGGAACGATAAGGGAGGGCAGTACCATAAAGAGTAAGAGGAGGATGAGGAATAGAATGGCAACGAGTAAAGGTCATCGCGCAGGATTTGGAGGTGGAAAAACGGAACCCGTGGCGGGTTGCCCATGAAGAAACAGCCAGAATAGCGGATTGGATAAGAAGATGTAAAGCGGCAATATCTGAGTCGGCTGCGTAAATCGCAAAGTCGTCGACATACAAGGAAGACCGAACCCCGACAGGAAGAGAAGACACGATACTGTTGATAGCAATGAGAAAAAGGATGGTACTCAGGACACAACCCTGATGAACACCTTCCAACTGAGGGTAAAGACGAGATAAGTGGGAAGCGACTCTGACACGAAAGGACCGAGAAGAAAGAAAATTCTGAATAAAGACTCCTAGATTACCGTAAATACCACAAGAACGGAGCTGACGCAAAATGTGGTACTTCCAGGTAGAATCATAGGCTTTTTCGAGATCGAAAAAAACAGCAATGACAGTTTGACACCGAGCAAAAGCTGTCCTGATATAAGATTCCAAGCGAATGAGGGGGTCAAGCGTACTACGAGCACGTCTGAACCCGAACTGGGAAGAAGACAACAAATGGCGCGACTCAAGAATCCACATGAGACAAGCGTTAATCATACATTCAAATAGTTTACACAGGCAACTGGTAAGGACAATTGGGCGATAGTCCTGTGGGGAGAACCCAGACTTGCCAGGTTTAAGAAAAGGTATGGTCAGGGCAGTACTCCAAGAGGGAGGGAAAACACCAGAAGACCAAATCTTGTTATAGAGAGCTAACAAGAAGACCAGAGCTTGCGAGGAAAGATGTTTGAGCATGAGATAATGGACACCATCAGGACCCTCAGAAGTGTTCTTACAGGCACGGAGAGCGGTGCATAACTCAGTTGAGGAAAAAGGAGCATTGTAGGATTCGTCAGAGGAAAGACTAAAAGTAATTGGAGTACTTTCCGCAACGACTTTAAGCGAGTGAAACTCAGCAGAGAGGTGAGAACCACTGCTAACTGAGCTAAAGTACGAGCCCAATCGATTAGCAATTGTTTCGGAGTCTGCCACAGAAAAACCATCAATGCGGAGGACTGGAGCATGGAAGGGAAGATGTTTACCAGAGATCTTACGAATAAGTTTCCAAACCGAAGCGACAGGAGTGCGAGACGTAATAGAAGAAACATAGGACTCCCAACTCCGGCATTTAGCGGCTTTGGTAGTACGACGGAAAAGAGCAGATGCACGGCGAAAGAGAAAAAATTACTCCTGAGAAGCAGGGGTGAGACGCTTACGGCGAAAACTTTTCCAAGCCGCCCGTTTAACCTGGAGGGCCCTGGAACACTCAGGAGACCACCAAGGGACGCATTTAGACGAGAAAGGGCGAGACATCCGGGGAATGGACGTCAAAGCAGCACCGAAAACCAGATCCAGAAAAACAAGAGCATGACATGGACCGATGAGAAAGGAGGAGGAAGCAAAGAAGGAACAGTAAGGGAAGCAAAAGAAGGAACAGTAAGGGAAGCAAAAGAAGGAACAGTAAGGGAAGCGAAAGAAGACCAGTCCGCCCGCTGGAAGCACCAACGAGGGGAGTTAGGAGGAGAGTAGGTAGTCAGAGAAAGGAGAATGGGAAAATGGTCGGAATTGTGAGAATTCTCGAGAACTGACCAATGAAAATAAAGTGAAACTGAAGGGGAACACAGGGAAAGATCGATACAGACGAACAGATACACACAGACGAACCACCGACGAGACAACACCTCCGCACTCACGCTCCCGAAAATCAGCTGATCTAGCAAGCTGTTTACAGCGTTCGTCAAATAAACTCACCTAAACTTGAGTATAAGGATATTTTGTGTTGTCCTGTATTATAATAAAGTATTAAAATAATTTGAGATTAAAATCAAGTGAGGATATTTCGAGTGATAAAAATAATTCAAGCGATTGTGAATGCGAGTGGATGTAAACAAATATGGCTGACTTTGATGGATTTGAAGTCGGTGAGACCGAGGGCATTCTAGGGAAAATTATACGTGAGCTGAATGACATTAAAAGGTGGAAGGAGGATATGCAGGAGTGGAAGGTGAGTGTTAGTTCACAGATTGAGGCTATATGTTCAATATGTGGTGCTCAGGCTGGGGACATCGAGCCTGGACAAGATTTGAGTCGGGCTAGCCTAAAAGAAATTCAAACTCATATGGGGCAACTCCGGGACGAAAATGAAGCTTTAAGATTGCAACTTGAAGAATACAAAGGGCAAACCAAGGAAATGAAAACACATGTGGAGGAGATTAAGGAGAAACACAATAAATGGGTTAATGACGGAGGAAAAGTGAAGGAAGTGGCAATGAAGGAAATCATGGAGGAACAAAAGAAACAATCAGAACGGGAAAATAAAGATTTAGAATCAGTGGTAGTAAAAGCTATGAGGAGAAATGAACAGGTCCTGCGTGAAACAATAGATAGAAATAAGTGTATTATTGTATTTGGGGATATAGAGGAGCACATTATTGAGAGGAAAGCTAGGGATAAGGAAGAAATTAATAAGGTAAAAACATTGATCAAGCATGTCGATGAAGAAGGAAACAACTGGAGATGATATTGAAGAAGTTAGGAGAATGGGTAAATATAGTAAGGGAAACACAAGGCCAATGAGAGTGCAGTTTAGGTCTAGGGTAACAGTGGATGCAATAATGAACGTAACATGGAGACTTAACTTGACCAGCAAGTTTAAGAAAATTACAATTAGAAAAGACATGAGTATTGAGGATCGAAACATAAGAAAGGAATTGCAAACCGAGGCAAATGTAAAGAATGGAGAAAGGACGAAAGAAGACGAAAAGAAGTTTTTCTGGAGAGTGTGGGAGGGAAAACTCAAGAAATGGTATATAAAGCGAAGGGACGAAGTAGGGAGGGAAAAGGAGATGGTGCGGGTGACGGGGGAGAAGGCAGAGAGAGGGGAGGTGGAGATAGAGAGAGAAACAGTCAAGTGGAGGCAGAGGGAGGGGAGGTGGAAACGGAGCGAGAAACAGTCCAGGTGGAGACAAAAGAGGAGACAAGCTAGGAAATAAATTGGGAGGGGTACGTACAAAAAAGAAAGGAACGGGCAGGGACGAGAAAAATAGGGAAAATACTGGAAACGCTAAGTTCATGTATACAAATATTGATGGGTTAATTTCCAAAAAGATTGAGTTTGACGAATATGTAAAGAGAGAGAGGCCCGGGGTAGTATGTTTGACTGAAACTAAGCTTAACCAGGAGGTAGACACGAATATAATTAGTTGTGCAGGATACAGTACATGGAGAAGAGACAGGTTAGGAAAGCTAGGAGGAGGAGTGTTGATCATGGTGATAATAAAATTACTGCTAAAGAATTAAAACTTGGTGATAGCATTGCTGAAGTGGTAGCAGTTGAAATTGAGGATAATGATAGGTCAAAATTGGACATTGTATCAGTTTATTTACCTCCTAAGACTAAATCTTGGAGCAACGATGAATATAATGAATTAATTTTGGAAACCTTGCGTATGTTAGAAATTATTTGTAAAAGGAAAAATAGGCTTATTCTTGCAGGGGACTTTAATTGCGGGGAGGTGGATTGGGAATGTTTGGATGCGGGTTCAAATGAAAATACTTGGGGTAGCAAATTTCTTGAACTAACAATGGGGTATCTATTAACACAACACGTTATGGAAAATACAAGATTTAGAGGAGGTGATGAACCATCAAGACTCTACTTATTATTCACCAAAGACCCCCAAGAAATAAAGAACCTAACATATTTGAGTCCCATGGGAAAAAGCGATCATGCTGCGATTGAATTTGAATTGACAGTGGAATTTCTGGAAGGCAGAGAGGAGGAACATAGGGAATATAGACTAAATTATAGTAAGGCGGATTATGAATCATTACGAGGATACTTTGCAAATATAGATTGGTCATTTATTGAGCAAGAACAGAATATTCAGGTAAAATACACCATGTTACTAGACATTTACAGGGAGGGGGTAGATAAATATGTACCAACATTTAAGGATAGAAAGCTGGTTAAGGAGAAAGAGTGGTTTAACATGCGATGTCACATTGCCCAGAACAAAAAGGACTCTGCATGGAATAAAGTGAGAAGGAGACGCACTGAGGAAAAATGGAATGAGTATAAGAATGCTAGAAACAACTATGTCAAGACTATAAGAGAGGAGAAAAAGAACTTTGAAAAAGATATAGTAAACAAATGTAATAAAGAACCCAAACTGTTCTATAGTTATATCAACGGCAAAACAAAAATAAAGGACAAAATAATAAAGCTTAGGGTAGAGGGTCAATTATATGAAGACACAGTGGGTATGTGTGAAATTATGAATGATACATTAACATCCGTGTTTGTGGAGGAGGATGACTATGTAGAACCTGTGGTGGAATTGAACGAGATACAGGGACTAGAGTCGATAGAAGTCAACAAGGATGAACTAAAATCATTGTTGGAAGAATTGGACGTGAGAAAATCTATGGGCCCAGATAACATTGCTGGATGGGTATTGAGAGAATGTTCTGAACAACTAGTGAGACCTATTTTTAATATTGTTCAACACTCCTTAAACAAGGGGGAACTTCCCTTAGAATGGAAACAAGCAAATATAACTCCAATATATAAAAGTGGAAATAAAGAAGACCCGCTAAATTATCGACTGGTATCCTTAACGAGTGTTATATGCAAGCTTTGTGAAAATATTATTAGAAAAAGATGGGTGGGTATGTTGGAGGAGAGGGAAATAATTTCAAGCAAGCAGTTCGGGTTCAGAAAAGGTCATTCGTGTACCACAAATTTGTTGAGTTACTATGATAGGGTAATTGACATTGTACAAGGGAGGGAGGGGTGGGTGGATTGTATTTACTGTACTTAGATTTCAAGAAGGCATTTGATAAGGTGCCTCATAAGAGATTGTTGTGGAAGCTCAGGACTGTGGGGCGGGTTGAGGGAGTATTATTAAAGTGGATGGAAAACTATTTAATTGGGAGGGAAATGCGAACAGTAATAAAAGGAAAGTTCTCCTCGTGGAAAAGGGTAAAAAGCGGAGTGCCTCAAGGATCGGTGTTGGCCCCAATCATGTTTTTGGTTTTCATCAACGACCTTCAAATGGGAATAGGCTCATATATATCTATGTTTGCTGATGATGCAAAATTAATGAAGCATATTACAAGTAGGAGTAGTTGTGAAGAATTACAGAGAGACCTAGATAAGTTATATGAGTGGAGTCAAACTTGGAAAATGGAATTCAACACGAGTAAGTGTCAGGTTCTTGAGATGGGAAAAAGTAAATATAGACCTTCTTGGGGATATAAAATAGGAGATGAAATAATTAGTAAAGCTGTGAAAGCAAAAGACCTAGGGGTAGTTGTGGCAGACAGCTTGTCACCTGAACGGCATATAAATAAAATAACTGGTGAAACCTATGCAGTGTTGACTAACATGAGAATAGCTCTGAATTATTTAGATGAAGAGATGTTAGCAAAAATAATAGGGACAATAATACGACCAAGACTGGAGTATGCAGCAGTGGTGTGGTCTCCACACCTTATAAAACATAATAAAAAACTGGAAAGAGTTCAGAGAGTTGCCACTAAGATGATAGCTAGCCTTAGAGACCTGCCTTATGAGGAAAGATTGGAGAGGCTAAAGCTGCCAACGCTGAGGGAGAGGAGAGAGAGGGGTGACATGATCATGATGTTTAAGTGTGTGAAAGGTTTTGAGAAGATCGACAAGGGAGATTTTGTGGTGAGGGACGAGGGAAGAACCAGGGGTCATGATTGTAAGTTGAGGAAAGTTATATGTAAGTCTGATGTAAGAAAGTTCAGCTTCCCGTATAGAAGCATTGAGTGTTGGAATAAGTTGGATGGGGAGGTGGTGGGAGCAAGAAATATCCAAACTTTTAAAGCAAAATTGGATAAATGTAGAGAGAGAGACAGGACAACACGAGCTTAGGCTCAAATCCTGTATACTACAATTAGGTGAGTACAATTAGGTGAGTACAGGAAAACGTACGAGTCCGAGCATCAAAATGAGTAGGAGCACCAGAATTAAGGATAAAAAGATTACGGTCCGAGAGAAAAGGTTCAAGCCGACGACCCCGGGGTGAAATAACATTGTCACCCCACAAGGTGTGCCAACCATTAAAATCACCAAGGACTAAGAATGGAGTGGGCAACTTAGATAAAATCTCGGAGAATTCGGTAAAATCGATGGGAAGAGAAGGCGACAAATACACAGAAACCACTGTTAACCAGCGGTCAAGATAGACCCTAGCAAAGGTGCAAGGGAAATGAGTAGAAAAGGACAGCTTTTCAAAAGGGACAGAACGATGAATAAGAAGACAAGTATCATGGAGAGAGTGGGGAGAACTATAAAAAGAGTAATGAGGAAAGGGAACAGGAGGAGATAAAAGACGAGTCTCCTGAAGACAAACAACCTTAGGGGAGTGAAGAGAAAGAAGAAAACGTAAGTCAATCCTTTGAGCATTAATACTACGAAGATTCCACTGCAAAATGGACATAATAAAACAAAAGGAAAAAAGAAACTAAGAGGAGACTAAAGGACGAAAAAACAACGAAAACAGACAAAAGAAAACCATAAAAGGAGGCAAACGCCACCGAAAATAAGAACGCACAGAAAAAGAGGAAGGACACACATAAAAGGAAAGAAATATACACAAATAACAGTAAAGGTAAAACACACACACTTATGTACAACTAAGAAAAGGTGAATGAGGATAACGCGGAGAATGAAAAGGAGGCAAAAGCCAAAAAAAAAAAGAAAGGGAAGAAAACACACTTATGCACAACAATGAAGAGGCAGATGGGCGAATGGGGAGACAGAGAAATACAAATAATGATAAAGGGAAAAATACACACTTATGTACAACAATGAAGAGGTGGATGGGTTAACGGGGAGACAGAAGAGAAGGAGGCAGAGGGGAGGACCGAAAACTGGGGGGCATAGGGAGGCTTGACAGCGAAGGAGAAGAAGAAATAGGAGGGCCAGAGTGAGAGGAGGGAAGGGCAGAGGACGAAAGAGAGACAGAAGGAAGAGAAGAAGGTTGGGAAGGGGAAGAGACGGAAGAGGGGGGGGGACAGGGGAAGGAGGAGGTGGTTGAGGGGTAATGGGCAGTGAAGAGGGGACGGGATGAATGTCAGCTGAAACGGTAAGAGGCGGGGGACGAGAAGAATCGAGAAAGTCTCGAATCTTGGGAATGGACTCAAAGGACATGTTTAAGTCAGAGGGAGGGTGAAGGTAGGAAGAAGAAGAAAGAGATGGAGAGGATGAGGAAGGAGGAAGGAGGCAACCTCTTTTTCTTCTTCTCACCGGGACTCGGACTCCGGACATTACGGTGGAAGTCCCTGCGTTTAGAAGAGGAGTGGGGAGAGGGAGAACGGGAGGTACGGGAAGGAATTTTGGAAATCCGTTTGGTAGAGACAGGAGATCGGAAGGAAATGGAACCACGAGACGAGGGAGGAGGAGAAGAACTAGAGGAAGGCTTGGGATGGGACCGCTGGCGGGTGGGGCGTTGTGCCAAACCAGAAGAAGAGGGGCGAGGGCGAGTAGAGGAAGTGGAAGGAGTGGAAACGGAAGTAGGAGTAGAAGAGTCAAGCACAGAGAAAGAGTTAGACAAAGGGATAGAAGACGAAGAGACAGTAATAGGAGTAGTGGAGACAGAAGAAACCGAAGGCGTAGAAGTAAGGGAAGAAGGGACAGAGGAAGTAGAGGAAGAGGAGGACGAGGACAAGGGAAGAGGAGGACGAGGACAAGGGAAGCGGAACGGAGGGAGTGGAAGAAGAGACGGGAGGGGGAGAGATAAGTGCAGAAATCGGACGAGGTGAGAAGCCCAGGCGAAGAGCTTCCTTACGGGCAGTAGAGTGAGTAAGGCCTTGTTTTGCTTTAAGAATTGTAACTTCAGATTCAAATTTGTAAACGGGGCAATCATGGGAATAGGCAGGATGGGAGTCTTTACAGTTGAGGCAGCAGGGGGTCGTAGACAGGCATTCATCAGCAATATGGCCAGGTTGCGCACAGTACGGGTATGTAGGGTAGTCGGGGTTGAGAGAGCGACAGTATTTCACGGGATGGCCAAAACGCCAGCAACCCTTGCACTGCTGAGGGCGGGGAAGGGATTCTAAGACGTCGATGCGAGTACCACCGACAATAATGTGAGAAGGGAGAATATTACCATCGAAAGTTATTTTAGCGATATTAGAGGGGTAGCGGCGATTGTGGCGAGGTTGGATGGTGTAACAGACCATATTAATTACAACATGGTCTTGAGCAACAACGGCCTTCCCAATAAGGTCGGCGCAATCTTTGAAGTCCCGATCACCGAGTTGGATATAAGAAGGGATCAGGACAGTACCTGTGCACGAGTTCATTCTTTGGTCTTTAAAAGCAGGGATGGGAGTACCGTTGGGGTCTGCAAAGGCCGCCATAGCAGCAGCCTGACTCTCGTTCTGCACTGTAACTAGTCGGGAATGATCATGACGAGAGTGGAAAGTGACATCATTGCCCACCTTCTGAAGGAGACTGAGGTGGAACAGAAGGTCATCTCCGGCAAGAGGGGTTGAGGCGGGGATAGAAAAGAATTTAACAAAATCGGCAGGGGCAAAGAGATCGGAGAGAGGAAGAATAGAAGAACGAGGGCGAGCAGAAGAAGCAACTGAAGGAGAAGAAACTTAAGTAGATGGAACCGAAGGAGAAGGAACCGAAGGAGAAGGAACTGAAGAAGAAGAAAAAGAAGGAGAATATGGTTCGAAAGTGACTATGCGAGATGAGGAAGCAATGGAGGAAGAAGACGAGGAAGGAAGAGTGGCAGATGCAGTAGAAGGGATAGCAAACGACGGAAGAGAAGAGGTCTGAACTGGCGGAGCGTGGAGGGATATGGAAGAGGAAGCTGTAGAAGAAAGAGCAGGCTGAACTAATGAAGAATCTGAAAGAGAGGTGACACACTCCACGTCTACCAAAGTCGAAGACGAGGAAGGCGCCGGAGAGCGGTCAATGAGGAGAGAGTCAGAGGTTTGAGCTGGTACGGTACTAGTAGGTACGGATGCGTCTAGGGCGGAAGCCCCAGAGAGTTGAGAAAGGTCAGGTGGAGAGTCCGTGAGATCGCGTGGGACGGGGACAGGGTGCGCCTTAGCTTGTTCCGGGGTAGTGGGGTTGCATGGACGGACCATGATGACCCAAGTTGTTTTTACTATTCTAATTTCGGTTTGTCGGAAAACGAAAAAGGAAAGAAAAACTAACCAAGGGGAAGAAAAAGAAAGAAAAAGAAAAGAAAAATCAGAAACAAAGCAAAAATAAAGAGCGTACCATAATAGCTAACAGAGCCCCCCGGCGCGAGTCAGGAAGCCCCGACCCCCACACCAACGGCACAAACAGGGACAGGTCCTAGGGGGTTTCATCCCCATACCCTACCCCCCTAGACAAGGGGGGATAGCACCACTACGTACAGAGAGGCCTAGCTTAGGCAAAACCGCTATACTGGGACTGAGGGCAAAATTAATTGCAAACATCCCCAATCTGTACGTAATGGAGGGCAGCCGGACAGAAGCCAGGAAACCCACCAGGAAGGTAGACCGGACTCCCGGAAACCGAGACCAGGCCTCACTGATGGGCGGTCCATGGAGCGACAGCATGGGCGACCGCGCCGCCGCCCTCGGTACCAACCCCCACGTGCAGTGACCTAGCCGCCACTGCCCCTGTAAACGGGTAGGAGTCAGAACTCCCCACTCAGCGAGGGAAGGCGTCTTGAGCCTAGCCGGCACAATTTAGTGAAAAAGGAGGAGGAAACCCTCCGCAAAGCGAGGTCAAAATCGGGAACCAGAAAAACGCTGTCACCGGAAGGTTCCGCTTATCCCAATGACGACGGGGGGGTACTTCGTTCACGACGCCGCTGTAATCCCTGCCCCGAAGAGTGGATGACAGCGACTCCGCTTCGAGCCCCGCCACCACGACAAGGTGGCTCCCCAACGGCGGGGGAAAGGAAATTTAAGCATACAAAAAGTTAAATTTAAGCATACAAAAAGTTAAATTACTAAGTCTTCAAAAGTTTAAACTTTAATCTAAGTTTCAATTAAATATTAAAAGAAAATATTTACTCTAATCTTTAACTTCAACGTTACAATAATCGGTATATATTAAGCAAACCACCCACCAATATTCATGACAATTTGAAATGCATGTTGGAATCCCTATAAACTGTACTTAATTCTTATGTAAGTTTGATAATTTGGAAAAATCGATTAAGGGAGAAAATTAACATTGAAAATTATGTGTAAAATGTCTCCCATAAACGGCGGCCCGCTATGTTATTGTAATTTGCGGCCTAATTTAGTCTGTTAATTCACTTTTTCCTTAATTGGACCCCCTATGAAGTGCAACAGATTATGATGACATAAGTGGCGGGTGTTTAGAGGGGGCAGAGCTCCCCCTTCAACATATTACGTGTCCCACAGTAACTTCTATTATATAAACAACCCAAGAATTTTCAGATTTTTAAAATTTCATTTAGGAAGTAATATAACCTATACTCCATGTTAAAATAAGTGTCAACCCTCGAAAAATTCTATTAACCCGTACAGCCCCAGCGACGCGTCTGACGCGTCAGCGATGTATGTAACGCACAGCCCCAGAGACGCGCCTGACGCGTCACCCTAATTGCGCCGACCGTAACCTCAGGTGTAGCCACTCAAGAGGGCTCAGATTTGTATGGGAACTGTGTACGTATCCCACGCAACTGTGCCGATGGTTGAAAACTCTCAAAGTCCACGTGCATGCGCGCGAGCGCGCAATAACCTGTTTTTTTGGGATAATTGCCTTCAATTGTTTACTCTTGTAAAATCCGTTTTCGGGGGCTCTGTAGCACCATTTTTTAAGCTTTTTGAGCAGTTTTTCGTGGTTTTTCCTTCATTCCTAACCCATTCGCTATTGTTTCTGGAATAAAACCATTTTTTGAAAACCGGCCGGGTTCTGGTGCGCAAACATTACAAAACTAGCCGGGGCTCCACGGGTTAAGGGAGATACAGAACCTAGAACCTGTAACCTGTAACGATATTTGTCCCCATAGACGGCACACAACACAACTCGGCGGACCTCTTTCTCCCTGCCTTTCAGTCTAATTAACACTAGGAATTTACCTAATTTTCTATCCAATGTACTATCCAACCAGCGGGGGTGTGGGGCGGCAGCCCCCACCCATAATACTAGGTTAGACTAAAATCTTTAATGTTGCTTAATTGTTGGATAATGGATAATGAGCTTACTGGGTAAGTTCATTTTCTATCCCATGTACCATCCAACCAGCGGGGGTGTGGGGGCGGCAGCCCCCACTCATAATACTAGGTTAGGTTAGGTAAGGTTGGCAGGTTAGGCTAATATCTTTAATGTAGCTTAATTGTTGGATAATGGATAATTAGCTTACTGAAAAATCTTAAAATCCGAGCCAACTTTTGCCAAAACTTGGCTTGAGTTTTTTCATTTTGGAGTTTTCTTTGTTGAAAAACAAGAAAACCCGAGCCAACTTCTTTTTTGCACTTACTGTCTTTTATGCAGCTGAAAAATCTTAAAATCCGAGCCAACTTTTGCCAAAACTTGGCTCGGGTTTTTTCATTTTGGGGTTTTCTAAAGTTGAAAAACAACAAAACCCGAGCCAACTTTCATCATAAAAGCCATTATATTGCCTTTTTATGTCTTTAACCACACATTTTCCCTGATCTTCATAGCCCTCCCCACTATCGGGCGCCGTGTCTTAAGATCGTTGGATAAAGGGGAAAACGATTTTTGCGAAGGTTGAAACTAACGTCAACCACTATATATTGATGCAAATAAACTAAAACTAAAAAAAAAAAAAGGAAAATAATTGGTGGGTTGTTTCCTTAATATTTTCCCAATAATCTTCTAAAATTATATTAATCTACATATTTTCATTAAACAATTTATTCATTAAAACATTAATATGGACAATATTTACATTACTGTACTGGAAAAGTTAATTGAATATTAATAAGCGAGATGCCATATATTACTACAAAATTATACTAATGGTTTCTAATGGTAAATTTTATCTAATGGTCAACAATTCTACTATACCCTGTTCCACATAGGTAGGCCAAAATTCTTTAACATTAACCTCTATAACTCGCAAACGACTAGAATAATCAAGCTAATAGTTCTACCATTTGGGAAGAGTCAGCCAGGAAGTTGGTGTGATAACAGACCATTTCCTCCATCCATTTACGAGTCCTAGAGGTTAGAACATTTAACCTCTAGAACTCATAAATGACTAGAATAATCAAGCTGATAAGTTATACCATTTGGGAAGAGTCGGCCAAGAAGGTGTGGAAAGTTAGTTATTTCCTCCATCCATTTGTGAGTCATTGAAGTTAGTTCCGATTTGTGGCCTCCGTGTCAAAGGAGCCGAGTTAACCTCTATAAAGCCGGTATCACACGAGAGCTTTTATAGTAAACATTCGGTGACCAACATTTTTCTGGCAACATTTCTGGAATATTTTGCACTGGTATCGGAAACTAGACTGATAGACGAACTTGGGTAACATATATTTTAAATGTTGACCTCATAAGCTGCCAGACCAGTGTTGAGGATAAATGTCGAGTGAAAACGCACTCGTGTGATAACGGCTTAACTCAGAGGTTAGGAGTTATGATTTGTGGCCAAGAAGCCGAGTCAACTATAATTAGTCTTTATTATTGTATATGCAAGGACATTATGATTTATAGTTCGAAGTATGCCTTTGAAAGTGATGAAACGGGCAAACCAATGCCATTTAATTTTGATTTTCTTTTATTCATTATTATATTAATTTAAGGGGAGAATTCCACTCGAGGGATTTTTTTTCTCCCTGTTGATTAGCCCCATTGTTTTTGAGATTTTAAGACGTTCACCCCATTAGTTAGGCGATTTTATTACTTTCGCCCAATTTCTGTCAATTTTTAGACCTTTTGCGTCGTTCAGGTGTGTTTTCCTAGCGAGCGATAGCAAGCCTGAAATATAAGAGGAACCAGACTTCAGCCAGACATTTTCTCTACCAAAAAATGTACAAATTTCTCTTGAAAGGGGGTCAATGGGGCGACATTTTAAGCTTGATGGGGGTCTAGGGAACAAACAAATATTCTCCAGAGTGACACTGTTTGGCCGACCTATAGTGAACAGGGTATACACACAGCAAACTACATATACTAGGTTCTGGAAATGCTTCGAGATTTTCCTACTGCAGTACACAAATATAATACTATTTAGTTTACACATCAAATTTAACAAACATTAAAAATATCCTATACATATTTTCTAGGACCATAATCTTACAAAACATTACAGGTCCTACTAACTATAGGTAGCGCCAGCCAACTTTACCCCTTGTCTTCTTATGACTAAATGAAAGTAAGCGGGCTGACGTTTCTATAATTTGGGAAGAGTCCACTAAGAAATAGGTGCAAATATTTACAGCCAGTTTGCTATAGGCCCTTTCGAGTTACAGAGGTCAGGATCAAGATTATTATCAAGTTCGTTGGCGCTACCTATACCTCATTCACTTATTAGGTAACTGCTAGGGAGATATAGACTATGCTTATCCAAATTAGTGTATATAGATACAAACTATGCTTCATCCAGTATATGTAGACAGACCAGGTTTCATAAAATATATATGAAAATTTGAAGCTTCGTCTCTGCCTCCAATATATCCTTACCCTCCCAAAATCCTCACCAACCTCATCCCATTTCATCCTATCCAAAGACATCTTCATTCTCTTACCCAGCCTTCGGGCAACCCTAGAATCCTTCCCATCAACCTATTCTATCCAACGTCACCCACCTGTCAATCTATCCGGACTACTCTCACCATTCCATCAATTCTCTTCTATCCACACCCTCCAATTCACCTATTTTCTTCTATCAAACCTATCCACACCCTCCCATCCACCTATTCTTTACTATCCACATAATAGAAGAATCTTGAGGGGGCGTCCAAGTAGTTCCAGCATTGTCAGTCCCACGATGTGACGTTCAACCTATTCTCTTCTATCCAACCTATCCACACCCTCCCATCCACCTATTCTCTACTATCCACATAAAGAAGAATCTTGAAGAGTCTTGATGGGGTGTCTTGTAGTTCCAGCGTTGTCAATCCCACGACGTTTAACAGTGGCTGATCCAGTGAGGGGGTCGGGGACGAGGGGGCTGACACAGTATGAAGCTTACAGTTACCCGAAGTAGCAGGGAAGCAATTAAAATTTGGACAAGACGAGCTGTATGTCCACCCCTTCATCCCCTCAGGTCCACGCTGGATTCACCACTGTTCTCCTTACCTGTAAATAGTGTTAAAATTAATGGTCTGATATAATACATAAATTTACATATTGATAAACAAAGTAATTTATATACGGTACCGATATAAAAACAAAGTAAAACTGGGGTAAGTGCCAAAGTATCTACATACATATACTGTACTGATATAGGTGAGTATATGAATGCAGTATAAATATTGTGTATATGCATGTATTGGGGGGAGGGGAAGGTGTGGATGGTTAAACGGAAAATGATGGGTTAATAGATACATAGACAAGACTGGTAAAATTTGATACACCCAGCTTACATTACAAATATTATGAAGTAAAATACAAGTAATTCTTTGTAACCTTGCGCATAAAAATACGATAAAATAAAACTGACAAAATAGCTACAGGCTAGATTACATTATACATAATTCCCTTCTCACACATACCGGTAGATCTAATTCAAATAATTAACACCTTCTGTACCTTCAATGTACTTTTCATTATATTCTGGCAATTAATAGACAATTTTGTACAGTTTAGGAAGGACGTCTACTCATTAAAAGGCTACAGAGTATCTCGATCCTTTTAGCTACCGTATATCCTTCCTAAGCCTAAAAAAAATTGTCTAAATATAGCAGAAATAACAAAGACGTTGGGGCAGTCCATAAAACCCTTATTCAATATACTGTATAAGCTTATTAATTCAAACATACACAAACTCACTAAGCCATAATTTTACAAAAGACAAATCCTGAATCATTAAAATTGAGATTTCAATAACCTGTCCTCAGTTGCCCCAGGTGTCCACAAATACCCCCTTTGATGGCATGTAATTTTGTCAGCTTAGGATGATAAAATAATCAACATTGCTTTTTATTTTATTTTCATTAGTCCTATTTCCAGTAACCCATTCACTGCAGGCAACTTATTAGTACATCCTAATTAAAATTGATTTAAACTAACACACCAATCAACTTACAAATAAACCTAATTAATGAAATCAATGAAACTAATTAATACACGTGTACTCCAAGGATTCGAACTTAGGATACTTATGCCAAAATTCCGTGCACCAACCATTACGCTATCAAAATAAGGCCCATACTGCGAGCGACGTACCACACCCATACGTTTTGGTATTACCGGCCGAGTTGGTAGCACCGAGCCGCTCCACTTGTTGCCAGACGATACCATAAACTTTTAAGCTCCCCTCTCGTACTATAAAGCAAAACTGGTCCACATTTAGATGCATCCGTGACAAGCTATATACTGTACCAAGTACGAATAAGAGTTACTTCGTGTTGCAGGCTAAAACTCATACCGTCTTCTCGCGAGCATAAAATGACTAAAGAGATATGCCTGCTCTGGGGCCAGGCCGCTCGCTGTAAAGGAAAGTTATGCTTAATATCGTCAAGGCCACGAGGGCTCTGAATTTATGAATTTAGACTTTTGTAGGGAGGAGTTGACCTACTCTTTCCATTGGAACTCATAAATTTGGTCAGGGCTATGGATACGGTGCTAGGACAATATATATGGAGCATAAATAGCATGTAATTTACCACCACACTGTATACTGTACTGTACTTCCCTATATAACTTGCTGCACTAAAAGGATTAAGCTTACAGAATTTTTTGTCTTAAGTCTTTAACCACGAGGGACTGGCCATGAATTAATCCCCTCCATGCACCTGTCACCCAATGCCCCTCCTCCCATCCAACACTATTTTCACTCTTGTACCGCTTTCCCAAAAACTACTTTAGGGATCAGCAAATTTAGTACAGATCTCCCTCAATTTACGATTTGGTTACGCTCCTGAAAACCCGATCTTAAATAGAAAAACATAGCGAATCGAAAAGTAAATGGGGTAAATGGGGATGCATTCTCTTACCACCCAAAACGCAAACTCCTAAAATCCTGTAATAATATCGTAAACCACAGTATCATATAGTGAGGAAGACCTGTACAGTACTGTACTTCATATTTTCTAACTTCCCCAACTTGTTTGGTTTGGGAAACCTCTGACAAAAGTAAAAAAAATAAAATATGTAACTAGCCGAGGCACCTGTTAAAGAGTAGTCGTCCCATTATCCAGGAGGGCTGCACTTTGATAATCTCTACAGGGACACATACCACCCCCGGCTTAAATATTTCAATTTTTGTACAGGTATTACAATCCTATAACTTTTTCACCACCACCCTCTCCCTATCACCACCACAACACCATTATCTCTTCACCAACACCATCATTATCACCACTACCACAATCATTATCACCACTACCACCATCATATCTTCACCCCACCATCATTATATCTCCACCACCACCACCATCATCATATCTCCACCACCACCACCACCATTATATCACCACCACCACCATCATTATATCTCCACCACCACCATCATCATTATATCTCCACCACCACAATCATTATATCTCCACCACCACCACCATCATTATTATATCACCACCACCATCATTATATCACCACCACCACCATCATTATATCACCACCACCACCATCATCATATCTCCACCACCACCATCATTATTATATCTCCACCACCATCATTATATCACCACCACCATCATTATATCACCACCACCATCATTATATCACCATCACCATCATTATATTTCCACCACCACCATCATTATATCACCACCCCCACCATTATATCACCACCACCACCACCATTATATCACCACCACCACCATTATATGACCACCACCATTATATGACCACCACCATTATATCACCACCACCATAATCATATCTCCACCATAAACATATCTCCACCATAATCATATCTCCACCACCATCATATCTCCACCACCATTATTCAATTCCCAACATAATCAACTCCATTCTCCATCTCCATAATCACCACCACTATAACCCACCACCGTCCAAAATTATCCATCTCCACTATTAACTAGGATCTTTATCCATTATCACCACGATCCCATTCTCTTAATTTCCATCACTACCTCTTCACCATAGGCATTCTCGACTTTCCCTCGCCCACCACCATCTTCACCATAGGCACTCTCGACTCCCTCACCCACCACCATTATCTCTACCAAGCTCCATCACCACCATCTTCACTACCATTCTCCATATTCAAAAATCTAGTCACCCTAAATATTCATAAAATTCACTCGGCATTTTAAGGAAATTTTTTATTTTAATACCACAAATTTTCAGTGTTTTTTATAAAAGAAATTGTTTATTTGCATCAATATACAGGGTGTTTTAAAACAACACTGCCAGAGGATGACGACCACATTGATAAAAATATATAATACACATATTTCTATTCTATTTTTACCAAAAATATATTGTAACGGAGATAAATGGTTATTTAGAAATGTTGCAAAACAGGGTTCTGAGCTCCGCACAAAACATATGATACATAATATGAATGATTACCAAGTAAAAAAGGTAAAGGAGATATCTAATGACCTAATCACATATGAATAATTACAAAATCAAAGTAACCTAAAATTGGTAATGATATTTTGCAATTACAAGAACACTGCTAAGTATTATAATCCAAGTAGCGTAAAAAGATATGCACCATTTGTAACGATGACCAAGAGGTAAAATAATGAATCTCAAGTCAGAGTCAGGTATCCGAACACTGCTATAGGTAATTTAGTCGTTCGTGAAACTGTTTGAATGGGAAAATATTGTTCCTGCGCAATTTACTGTTTCAATACAAATACCTCATTACGTTACTATTATCACAGTGTACTAACGAAATATGTCTATCAGTTTTATGGTTGAAGTTTGACGATTTTACGTAGCTGTAGACATACAAGTATACGGTGTTCACTAATGAATATTTAAAATCATCTAATGGTACCCAAAACAAACAATTTAAGTCACTTGGAGTTAACGAGTATAAAATAACAAAGGCAGAGACACACCTAAATAACGACAATCTATATTTATGTGATATTATAAGGTAAATAAAATCACTATGACAGAAGAAGATAGCATCATGGCCGAGCAGATGATTAAACACATGAGAACATTCGTTATGACTCCAAAGCTTCGAAGAAAACCTCGAACTGGGATGGGAGGCAAGAGGTAGGCTATTTGGGGGGTAGGGGGGACACTAGCCTGTGTTCGGATTATAGCTCATACCTGGGTGTCACTAATTATTTTACTCTATGCGGTTTAATATCATTAATGGTATATTATTTTACATTTTGTCCTTAGATAATCTTCTTCGTTATTGTATTTACTAATTAGCAGATGAGGTCTGGCAGTGTTGTTTTAAAACACCCTGTATAGTGTTTGTAATTAATTAGAAATCTTGGGAAAACCTATTTTCCCCATTAGGCCTATTGATCGATGTTGAGACCCCCCCCCCCCCCCCCACATAGTGATTTGAAAAGACATTAGCCTAACCTAACAACCTTACCTAACCTAGGAAAGTACCATATTGACAACCTTGTTACGAAAATTAAATTTTAATACCATACTTTTATATTAGGTTTTTCCGAGGGTTTAACACGTTTATATGATCTTTAGAGCTATCGATAAATGGAAGTACCTATTGACAACCTTGTTACAAAAAAGACATTTTAGTACCATACTTTTTTATTAGGTTTTACCGAGGGTTAAAACAAATTTTATTATGATCTTTAGAGCATATAGATTCAATATTTATCTTCAAATATATCAACAAGATTTGTGGTATTAAAATAACATTGAACCCATTTTAAACTAAATCTAATCAATTCAGTCCAACTTAAATCCTGCTAAGAATATTTAATATACTTATTCTATAACAAATATGGAAGGATCTAATTTTCTCACCTTTAGCGAAGATCCTGAAAACAGTGGGATTTACCGCCACTAGGATGTCGTGTAGTCGAGTTGCCACCTACCCTCGCCATACTGTCCATAAATTCTTCTCTCATCGCATGCACTTCTGGAATAAAAGCATATGGGTGAAATTAAAATTAAAAACTTGCAAAAACAATAAAAAAACAAACCACAAGACAAAACTCTTCAGATTGGAAAACGCATTGAAGATTATATAAATTACACGTAGGCTACGTATTCTACTAATCATGTCCTTAACCCATCTAGTTTGTTTGTTTTTCTTTGCTTAGGTATTTTTCACGAGTGGGGGTCGCAAGTCCACCAACCCAACCTCTTTAGTCGCCTCTTACGACACGCAGAAGGCACGTGGGGCATATTCTATTCCCTTACCCGTAGGCGGTTCGTTCGTGGCCACCCCTTCGGGGATCACGGCGTCAGGCAATAGATAGATAGAACTCATCTACTGCTAACGATGTTCACTGTACAATAGAAGAAGAAAACATTTCAATAAACTTCAGCAGCAGGGGTGCAGAGCCCCCCTTCAACCCATGAAGATTATTAACCCATAACTTTTCTAAATTGATGATCTCAATAGGTCATGGAGGAGGGGGGGGGGGGGTTTAAGGGGGGCAGAGACCCCCCTCAACTCATCGTGGATTCCATGGCCAAGTTTTAAGCCCATGATTTTTTTTTTTTTTTTTTTAATTTGAGTTTTTGGACAGGCACAATGTCAAGCCAACTTTTGCCAGAACTTGGCTCAGATTTTCACATTTTAGTGTTTCTGGGATGGATGTAGAGTGTCTGGGCGTACGGTTGTCATGTTTTACATAGGTCGATCGCCGCGGTTAAGTTCGCGTATATTTTGACGGCGACTTTTTTGGTTATTTGCCCCCTGCTGGCAATATACTGTATATGGTTATGACAATATTTCATGGAGGGGTGAGGGGGGGAGGGCTAACATATTGTATCCAAGGGCAGTCAAAATAGACGGGAACATGATGGCAAGCGTCCGCCGCCGCTCCACATAGTGTAAACAAGGCTGGTGGTACGCACAAACTCTCCATTCGGCTATTCTGCAGAACAGCTTCTCCTCGATTACGGGATTTCCCGTCTCATGGAATAAACATTTTTTTTGCTCCTACCTTACTTAGGGGACCTTACTGATGTGAGGATAAGTGCTACTTTTTTAATTTTGTCAATTTTATTTTCACTCCCCTATAACATTATCAGTTAATTTTGTACAGCCAGTCCAAGACACTTTATTTACATTCTAGCCTCCTTGGAGGCTCCTTCCCGATGTTAAGTAGCCAATCAGAGTGGAGCTTCACCTACAAGAAGTCAGTACATTTTTATTGGTACTTTCCTAGGTAACATTCAAGGAGACTACTGCAGGACTCTTCTTCTTCTTACCTCTGACTGGGTATAGGATATCCTAGTGTTTACTAGCCTATACCCCTTTGAAAGGACATTAGCCTAACCTAACAACCTTACCTAACTTAACTTAGTATTATAGGTGGGGGCTGCCGCCCCCACACCCCCGCTTTGACTTAGATTTTTGGTGCATTTGTCTGTGAAGTGGGTATTTTCAATTTGTTGATAACGAAAATCCTCCATATGGACTATATGGAGAAAAATATGACTAATCTATTGGTGCCTATTTTCCCTAATAAATTGTTTCTCATAACGTCGCACTACTGTCCTTGAATATTATCCTTTCCTATTATCGACAGCCAAAGCTGAAGATTGCAGAGTAAACACCATAGACTTTATCCCCTCAAATGTTTATAGTTTTAATACCCAATCAGCGGGGGGGTGGGGGCGGAGTCTCGGAGCCCCCACTCATAATACTAGGATAGGTTAGGTAAGGTTGTTAGGTTAGGCTAATGTTTTTTCAAAGTTGACTAAATCAAGTCACCTAGATTATTGGTGTATCTGCATTACAATTAACAATGCAAATGCTAATAAAAGGTGCTTTCCACACTCTCTAATAATAAAATACACACTTACAAAGCATTAAAATACAAAAAGAAAATAAATAAAACTTAAAATAACAGGAGTTGTAGTTATGCAAAATTACCCTACATTCTACCAGTGTTTTTTTACTCTAAAATTTGAATAAATCCAAGCCAACTTCTTTCCCAGAGTTTGGGGTTTAACCTAAGAAGTGCGCATGGGGGTAATTAGAATCGTCCGCCTGTGCTGACGTATTTGAGCTGTTTCCATCACTAAAATATTAATTTTACCATAAATAGCATTAATACTTATCCATACGCACCTATTATGGGTTGATTATAAAGGTATTAACCTGAAACAACAATAAAACGAGTGAAAACAGCGTTTGGATGGTCAAAATCGGAGATACAGGCCGCGAGTTATATTATGTATGGGTGAGGCAACCTGCTTTCCCGCCAATTTCCCCCAAGGCCACTGAGACACAGTCGATCGATACTCTCTCTCTCTCTCTCTCTTGCACTCGCTTGCTAACAGTGATGTCAATGCCCTGCTTGCAACTCGCTAATGTTAGCACGAAAATATACCTCAGTGTTACAATATTGGTAATAATATTGTAAGCTAAATATATAATCTACAGGCGAGCCGATATCAAGGCATGGCTTCCTAAACCTCCCTTGACAAGAAGCATGTAACCAGACTCCAATATATGTGAACCCCTATCCAGTGTGTCTCATTAAGAACCCGATATATATACCCAGTATCAACATGGTGGCAGCTGGGTAAGCAGTGTACGTGTGAATGAAGTACTGCTGACTAAGTTCTACAGCTGAAATAGTGAGTTATCCTTGGATTTAACCTAAAAAAGTCGAAAGATATGAGTGACGTCATGGCATCTACTTCACAGCCTTTATTCGTCTGCAAGTCCGAGATTGAGCAAGCAGTGGCGTGGAGGAGTTACAAGAAGAAACTCGATCTTTATATCATTGGCAACGGTCTGAAGGGTAAGAGTGATGATATTAAAATAGCGAAATTGTTGACTGGAGGTGACATTCTGCTAGATATCTACGAATCTTTTGGCATAGAAGATGAATCTGCCCTGACTTATGCAACATTAATTGGGAAATTTGACAAGCATTTTTCACCAAGAGATGAGCAGCTGATGGCGAGGTACAACTTTCATGATAGTATGCAAAGGAAAGATGAATCCTTGGAATCTTTTATCACTAGGCTGAAGACTTTGATAAGACACTGTGGATATGGAGAACTTCAAGATGAACTTCTGAGGGATAAAATTGTTTTTGGTTGCCAAGAGGATACACTTCGGGAAAAATTCTTTAGGGAGGATAGCCTAACTCTAGATGTTGTACTTAAGATGTGTACTGCCTATGAAACTTCAAGGAGATCAATGACAGCATTTCGAAGTGACAAGCAGGAGTCTCTACACAAACTCAGTGCAAAACCCAAGAAGAAGAGTAATCCACAAACAACAAAGAATAAGCCTAACCTCACGCAGTGCGACTGGTGTGGTTTAGCACATTATTGGGGTAAGAAGAACTGTCCTACAACTGATGCCAAATGTCATAAATGCAAGAAAACGGGACACTATGCCAAGAAATGTCCAAGAAATGTCCAAGTAATGCAACGACCGGCGGAGCACCAAGAAGCGCAGCGACAGGACGCAAAAAGAAGACATCGCGCAGAGTCCATGCGGTAGAAGATGGAGTCACAGAAGAAAGCGACGACTCAGAAGATAACTCAAGAGGACGGGAATACATCATGAACTTATCGACCGGATCCAGAGGAAAAGGCATAATGGCTAATCTCATGGTCAACGGTAATAAAGTGAAGTTCCAGATCAACAGCGGGGCAAGTGTGAATGCCATTCCAAGTCATCTGGTACCGGACGCAGAGCTACAGCCGTGTGAGTCAACTCTTCAAATGTGGAACTCTACTACAATTCAGCCGTTGGGAAAGTGTAGGATTGATGTCCGCAACTGCAAGCAACCACAAAGGTACTATTCTGTTGAGTTTGTTGTTGTAAAACAGGTTGTTACACCAATTCTTGGTAAGCGAGCGTCTGAGAAGATGGGATTCATCACAGTTAACTATGAAAACATCTGTGCAATGAATGACATCCTAACAGACTACGAAGACGTATTTGCTGATGAAGTTGGCAAGATACCAGGAAATGTTCATCTAACAGTGGATGAGTCGGTGAAACCTATTGCAATTCCTTCATGTAGAGTACCATTGAGCATCAAGTCAAAGGTTAAAGAAAAACTGGAGCAGTTGGAGCAGGAAAATATCATTACTAAGGTCGACGAGCCTACAGAATGGGTAAGTCGAATGGTAGCAGGAACCAAGAAGTCGGGGGATCTGAGAATTTGCATTGACCCTCAAGCTCTGAACAAAGCACTCATAAGAGAGATGCACCCTCTACCGGTAATCGACGACATTCTGCCTGACCTTGCAAAAGCCAAAGTTTTCTCCAAGCCTGACCTCAAGAATGGCTACTGGCACTGTGTGTTGGATGAAGAATCACGCAAGCTGACAACATTTCAAACACCGTATGGGAGATACAGGTGGAACAGACTTCCTTTTGGTCTGGCTGTAAGCAGCTAAATTTTTCAGAAGCTACAACTGGTTCTGGATGATCTACAAGGCGTAATTTGTGTTGCTGATGACATTTTGGTCTTTGGAGTTGGTGACACTGATGAAGAAGCTGCAAGGGATCATGACTCAAAGCTGAGAAACCTACTGGACAGATGCCGAGCAAAGGGTCTGAGGCTGAACAGAGCAAAGACTGAGCTTGGTAGTACAGAAATCACATTTCTAGGTCACAAGATCTCGCGGGATGGTCTGATGGCTGACCCAAAGAAGATTGAAGCAATCGTGAAGATGCAAGCACCAGAGGATGTGACTGCAGTACAACAACTGTCTGGAATGGTGAACTACTTGAGTAAATTTGTACCCAGTCTATCGGATGTCATGGAGCCTATGAGGAAGCTGACCCATAAGGACACCGAGTGGAAGTGGACAAGAGAACACGATGAGGCGTTCAAGAGGATCAAGAAGATGATGACCCAAACACCCATCTTACAGTACTACAACCCAGAGCAAAAGTTGGAGATTCAATGTGATGCATCTCAAAAAGGTTTAGGAGCAGCGTTACTTCAAGAGGGTAAACCAATCGCATTTGCAAGTCGAGCACTGACTGACACGGAGACACGATATGCGCAGATAGAGAAGCAGACTTTGGCAATCGTCTTTGCACTGAACAAGTTTCATCAGTATTGTTTTGGGAGGAAGACGACAATCCAGAGCGACCATAAACCTCTAGAAGCTATCCAAAATAAGCCGTTGTCAAGTGTACCAAGACGACTACAAGGGATGTTGATGAGGATACTACAGTATGATGTCGAGATTGTTCACAAGAAGGGCAAAGAAATGTATCTAGCCGACACTCTATCAAGAGCTTATCTGCAAAACACAAGAGATATGCAGGAAGAAGTGTTTGAACAGATCAACATGACAGACTACGTACCCATCCGAAGTGAACGATTGCAAGAAATCCGTCGAGCAACTGAGGAAGACGAAGCATTGCAACTATTGAAGGAGATAATTCTCAAAGGATGGCCAGAAGACAAGAGTGAAGTAGAGACCATACTGAAACCATACTTTAATGTACGAGCAGAACTGTCATTTCAAGATGGATTGATCTTCAAGGGAGAACGTGTTGTAATTCCTACCAGTCTACGTCAGAAGATGAAGTCCGCTATACATTCGTCACATATGGGAGTTGAAGGTAGTCTACGACGCGCAAGAGAATGTTTGTTTTGGCCAGGAATGAATGCAGAGATGAAGCAATTCATTTCAGAGTGTGAAATTTGTAACACATACTCTACAGCTCAACAAAAAGAACCTCTGATGACTCATGAGCAAACCAGCCGACCATGGGAGAAAGTAGGTGTAGACCTTATGACAATCAAGAGTCCCAACTATCTTGTTACAGTGGACTATTTCAGTAATTTCTGGGAAGTTGACTACCTGGAAAGCACTAAGTCAAGCGCTGTTATCAGGAAGTTGAAGGCGCACTTTGCAAGATATGGACTGCCAAATGTACTAGTTAGTGACAATGGTCCGCAGTTCAGCAGTGAAGAATTTCAAGAATTCGCGGAGAAGTATGACTTTGAACATCGAACGAGCAGCCCACATCATCCCCAGTCTAACGGTAAAGCAGAATCAGCGGTCAAGACGGCGAAGAAACTAATCAAGAAAACTGTCGAGAGTGGTGAAGATCCGTTTTTGGCGATTCTAGACTACAGAAATACGCCTATGCAAGATTTGGAAGAGAGTCCAGCGCAACTCAACTTTGGTTGACGTACGAGGACGTTACTGCCGACTACTAGCAAGTTGTTGGAGCCGAAAGGAATTATGTTGGAGCGAGTGAAGCGGAAGAAGATGCTGAAAGATCTCAAAGGCAAGAAGTACTACGACAAAGGTTCGAGAGTTTTGGAACCATTGGTTGAAGGAGACGTGGTGCGAATCATGCCAACATCACTAGGCAAGAAGAAGTGGGAACGAGGAGTTGTAAACAGGAGATTAGACGAGCGATCGTATGAAGTGGAGACAGAAAATGGAGTGATAAGACGAAATCGAGGTCATTTACGGATGACAAGTGAAAACGCTGACATAAGAAATAATGGAAAAGTCACTAATACAGACAACACCACAACCATTAGATCTACAGATAGGAATTATACAGATACATGTGTTCCAGTCTACACAAACAACAGACACGTGAGAGACATACACGGTAGACTTGATGAACCTGTCACTACACATGAGAACAGGACGAGCGTGAGACGGAATAGGAATGTATTACCTACCAGGTACCGAGAGTTTGACATGACCAGGTAAGAGTACAGTACCGGTATGACTGATTGCATGTCTGACTAACAGTCTAATACTGGTATGAGATGAGGCACTGGCAGAAATGTAAATGCTGGATGAGAATGTTACAGGATGAGAAAGATTATCTAAATGGAGTAAGTGAGTGAGAATACGACTGAAGCCACTGAATGAGGAGTAACCTAACATTACAGTCTGAATGATAAAGGTTTTGTAATGTGAATGGGAGTGTAAGGATATTATAATGCAGATCGGTATGCAAAGAAATTGTAATGCGAAATGAAAGAGATTGGATGATTTTGAGTACGGTACTGGGTATCAGGATCTATAAATTTAAGTCAATCATATAACCTTTGTTACTAATTTATTAATCCTGCATGATATAACCAATAACTTTGCATGAAACGCTTTGTAATTTTCAGAACATTGAATATTAATGTTCTAATGTACTAACTTTACTAATATACCAACAATTACTAATCCCATATAATCTCATAAAATAGATTCTTTATGTTTAGTTGGCACAAGGGTATACAATATATTTTTGTATCATATATATTCACTATTTGTGGATATTCTCATGTAGAACAGTATTATCAACTAATAATTAACCTACCTCACCTAGTCTTGTAATACCATATCAATAGATTTGACTAATATACCTCATCTACTTCATATCTCATATTTACATACTAATAGATTAATATTCTAACAAAATTAATCACATTCCATACTGTACTAAAAATACTAATTACCGTACCGGTAACATACTGTATACAGTACAGTACCAGTAACTTAACAAATCTTAGTACTGTACAATTTTATAAATCATATTGGTACTATTATTACTCTAGCTCATGTGCCATAATAGAATAAGCATTACTTAATAATCCTAGGGGACCACAAAATATCAAAATATAATTATTCTTATAATACCAATTTCACTGGTAGCTATCTTCTCAAAAGAGAGTGTGTTACAATATTGGTAATAATATTGTAAGCTAAATATATAATCTACAGGCGAGCCGATATCAAGGCATGGCTTCCTAAACCTCCCTTGACGACAAGAAGCATGTAACCAGACTCCCCCAATATATGTGAACCCCTATCCAGTGTGTCTCATTAACCTAACAAGTGCGCATGGGGGTAATTGGAAACGTCCCCCTGTGCTGACTTATTTGAGGTGTTTCCGTCACTAAAATATTCATTGTACCATTAATAGCATTAATACTTATCCATATGCGCCTATTATGGGTTGATTATAAAGGTATTAACCTGAAACAACAATAAAACTAGTGAAAACAGCGTTTGGATGGTCAAAATCGGAGATATAGCCCGCGAGTTGTATAATGTATGGGTGAGGCAACCTGCTTTCCCGCCAATTTCCCCCAAGGCCACTGAGACACAGTCGATCGATACTCTCTCTCTCTCTCTTGCACTCGCTTGCCATCAGTGATGACAACACCCTGCTTGCAACTCGCTAATGTTAGCACGAAAATATACCTCAGAATAAGGGAATAACAGGGAAAATAGGTGATAACTGAAGGAGGAGGAAAGTGGGGAAGGAGGGGAGGTAGAGGACTGAGATTTTGCATGGCCCAGGGGCCAAAAAAAAAAAAAAAATAAATAAAAATAAAAAAAAATAAAAAATTTTGATGTCAAAAGTTGATTTTTTGTTTTACTTACTCTTAACCCTTCGAACCCGGGTGGTACAACACTGTACCATTTTGGTTTGGCCCGAGGAACCCGGGTGGTACAACACTGTACCATTGCTTGCGCGAGTGCTTTTCGAATGGCGCGCGTAAAAATTTTGCTCTGTGGTCACCAGGCGTCGCTACCAGACAGCATGTACGCCAGTCTCTACCCTGCCGCCAACATGGATACTAGCCCAAAAAGTGATTCCCTTGTGTCCGATTCCACACTCCCTTCGACGCCTGCCCATGTTCGTCGCGCCCTAACGCAAATGCACGCACAAGATGCGTTGACTCCCGGAGGTATTGAAATAGCTTTGAGGAGTTATGAACGTGGTGAAGGCAAAAAAAGTGGTGATGACTTGGGCAGTGATAGCTCCGAGTCTTACGAGTCTCACTATAGTGAAGATTTTGACGATATAGAAGAAATCCGTGAAAGAGACGCGCTTTTTCTTGGATTTGAGCATGACGATGAAAGTGATGATAGTACTGAACGGGACATAGTTGTGCAAGGTGATGAGAGTCTAGTGAGAGTGAGCGAATGGGACAGCACTAGGTCGACTGCCAAGTTTAGGTTGAGTGACACGACACCTAGCCCTTCGCCAGCTAAATCCCCATTCAAGATACGTTTCTATAAGAAACAAGTTCTCAAGAAGGCGGCCGCGGCAGCCAGGAAAGAGGCCCTAAAAGTTGGTGAGGGAGCAGTGCGTGAGGGTGCCAGTGAGGCTGCGCGTGAGGCCGAGGTTGACCCGCCATTGTCTTCCTTATCTACCCACGCCACCCAAGTTGCCCCAGGCTCCCGCCATTCTTCCCCACCACCACCAGCACTGCCTAGGGTTGAGGAACCCCCACTTTCGGCCTATTTACCCCCTATTTCCCCCGAGAGGAGACATACTACTAAAGAAAAGGGAAAAGGGAGAAAATATGTCAAAAAAGGAGCTACAAGTAGGCGCTCTTTGTTCGAGGCTCCCGCGGCTTCCACCCCTGCGGCTTCCACCCCTGCCGCTCCCAGCCATACGCCCCCGCAAGTTTCCCCAGGGTCCACCCCACCTCTCCAGCCTACAACAGAGGTTCCTGATGATGTGTTTGACCTCGCATCCATACCTGCACCTACAGACACTGAACCAGTGCTGTCTAAGACTCGTCGTAGGCCAAGGAGCCCCGAACCTCTGTATGAAGATGACAGAGCCTCACCTCCCACTCCTTCCCCACCTCGCCGACCTACACGCCGCCCACGCATCATTCGTTCCCCGCAAGAGTATGAGGGGGGCTCTGAAGATGAAGGGCACCTCACAGACGACTCTGGCCATGATTACCTGGGTCCACCGTCAGGGCAAGATGACGGCTCTGACGACAACGACGATGACGAATTTATGGACATCGACGACCCTCAACCCAGACGCTTTGCCCAGGGCCGTCGTGCTCCTGGCCGCCCTGGCCGCCTGGCTGGCCGCCGGGCTGGGCCTGGGCGCCGTCGCGCTCCTGGCCGCCAAAGTTCGTGGGCGTGCTGCCCCCGCTGTAGCTCCTCGTCAGCGTCGCCAGAAGGACGGATTTTATGTTTTCAACTGGCAGGATGTGGCTGCTGATGAAGTCATTGACCCTGATGTAACCCCTTTTGATGAGGTACAGGATGCTCCAGGAGTTACCCCAAGTTTTCCTGCAGGCCCCAATGCTCGACCACATGAGCTTTTTGAGGCTTTTTTTGATAAGGAGGTTACTGACTTTGTCATAAAAGAGACAAATAAGCATTACCAAATCCAGGTTAACTTTTTTGGCAAGGTGACCAAGGGCCACATGAAGCGGTGGACCCCAGTGACTCATCCCGAGTTCATGGTGTTCCTGGCAATCACCATGCTAATGCCTCATGTGAAGAAGCACAGGTTGGCTGACTATTGGATCACCAAAGATCTAATATCCACCCCTGCCTTCGGGAAATACATCTCTCGGGACCGGTACCTCGACATCCTCGGAGCGCTCCATCTTGTCACCAACACCGACATGCATCTCCCTGACAAACTGTGGAAAATTAGGACGTTGTACGAGATGATGAGAGAACGTTTCACGTCCTACTTCATGCCCTTCTGCAACGTCTGTATTGACGAGTCTCTTGTGCTGTTCCGGGGAAAGCTGAGCTTCAGGCAGTACATCCCCTCAAAGAGACATCGCTTTGGTATAAAGTTCTTTGTGCTGTGCGATTGCAAAACTGGCTATGTCCTGGACTTCCTGGTCTACAGCGGGAAGGAAGGGGACGTGGCAATAGACCCCCTCATTGGCTTTGGCGGAGCAGTGGTTCAAGCCATGATGAACCGGTACTTCGAAAAGAATCACGTCCTCTACACGGACAACTACTACACGTCCCCCACTCTCTCAAAGTACCTCCATGAGCGCCAGACGGGGACTGTAGGCACAGTTAGAGCAAAAAGGAAGGGCATGCCAAGTTTCCCTCCTAAAACAAAGAAAGGCGATGTCTTCAAGAAGAAGTCGGGACCCATTCTGGCTATCCACTGGCACGACCAGCGGAAGGTCAACCTCCTGAGCACCGTCCACAAGGGGGAAATGGTTGAGACTGGCAAGGTGGATCGCCGCACCAAAGTCAGGGTGACCAAGCCCGATGCTGTCCTGGACTACAACATAAATATGAGGCTGGTGGACAAGTCCGACATGCAGATAGGCTTCATCGACTGTCTGCGTACCTCGTGCAGATGGTACAAAAAGTTCTTTCTGCACATGGTGGACATGTCAATGCTGAATGCCTATAATATCTACAGGCTTCGGAATCCGCGCACACCCAGGAAGTTCAGTAGCCTGCGGAGGTTCCAAAAACAGGTGTTGGTGGAGCTCCTGGACAGGTATGCTATGCCACAGAGGGCAGTGGCACAACCTGGGCGCCCCGTTCAGGACCGCATGCAGGGTGCACAGTTTGTAAGTGTGCACAAGCTCGGTTACCTGCCTCTGGAACGAGATGGAGTCACCATTAGCAGAAGGCGGTGCCATGTCTGCTGGAACAGCCAGGTGAGGCCGAGGAAGCAGAAAAAGACCACCATGCAGTGTGTGGAGTGCCGGCTGTCACTATGTGCTATACCGTGCTTTGCTGAATACCACAGCAAGCAGGAGTACTAACTAATAATCATAGTGAAAGTACCAAAGACTGACAATATGTATGTATATAGGCAACAAGTGGAAATAAAACAATGTACAGGTGTATTGTGATAAAAAAGTCATGTATTATGAAAACATATATAAATAAGTGAAAAAAGACAATAAATTGTATATAAAACGTTTACAAAGCATATAACTAAGTGAAAGTGACACATGACATAATATTAGATGGCCAAAGTATAATAAACACCTGTGATAACGAATAATCAGTGCCTAATATAACAATAACCTACCTCAATTACTAATAAAATGTACCGTATCAAGTGAAAATGAGCATTATCAGTGAAAGTGACACTCTCTCAAGCATATTTACCAAAGTGAAAGTGACACACGAACTAATATTAGATGGCCAAAGTATAATAAACACCTGTGATAACGAATAATCAGTGCCTAATATAACAATAACCTACCTCAATTACTAATAAAATGTACCGTATCAAGTGAAAATTAGCATTATCAGTGAAAGTGACACTCTCTCAAGCATATTTGTCAAAGTGAAAGTGACACAAGACCTAAGATTTGATGGCCAAAGTATAATAAACACCTGTGATAACGAATAATCAGTGCCTAATATAACAATAACCTACCTCAATTACTCATAAAAACTACGGTATCGAGTGAAAATGTGAAATATTAGTGACAATGATAGCCTAATACACATATTTTATATAATTGGACTCCAAATAACTATAATAACATCACTATCAATACATAAAATCGCCTCCGGGAGGTAAAAAGTTTGGCGCGACGAGCCGCGGCCTGGGCCGAGGCGACGCATCCGAACGCGGGATGATTTTCACGCATAAAAATCACTCCACTTCCCGCGCTCACCATTATGCAATCACTTGGGCTAGAAACCTCTACTCAACGGCATTCTACACATGAAGGTTTGTGCTACATTTTTCTGTTTTTTTTATAACTTTGTGTAATGTATTTCAGGAGTAACATGTGAGTCAACTTGTACCAAAATTCCTGAAAACCCCCGGACACAGAGTACAGTTACGATATTCCCTAGCCGGGGTCGGAGGGTTAAGAGTCTCCCCGCAGTCCGCCGGGGGAACTCTTAAGAGTCTCCCGGCAGTTCCCGGGTTAAGAACCCGATATATATACCCATTATCAACACTCAGAATAAGGGAATAACAGGGAAAATAGGTGATAACTGAAGGAGGGGAGGAAAGTGGGGAAGGAGGGGAGGTAGAAGAGTGATATTTTGCATGGCCCAGGGGCAAAAAAAAAAAAATAAATATTTTTTTTTTTTTTTTTTTTTTCGATGTTTAACCCTCCGTTCCCGGATGGGCTCTTGAACGCCCATAAAAAAGCATGTAACAGGTACCCGGAAGGCCTCTTAAACACCCATGACGTCACAGCCTGTGAGCTTGCTGTGCGAGGCGTCGGTCCGACGCATGTAAACAACAGCCTGCTGGACCGACGCTCCGCATCTCCGGCCACAAGAAGGAGAGCGTCGCTTGTTCGTGTGTGCCTGTATGTTGTTGTTAAGTATCAAAAAGTGGTGTAAAGTGGCTGTTTTGGCCATAAAGTTATCTCCAATGAAATCATCATCACAGCTCACCCAGCTGACTTAGAGAGCTCTACTTAATGCCATTCTACAGGTAAATAACACAGCTACGCTTGGGGATGCGCGGGAATGCGGGAAGCAGTCTGATTAACGAATATACGGTAGCCTAGCCTAGACGTTTTTCGGCCAAAACACCCGGATTTCGAGGAATATATATATAATACATAGCCGGGGCTGGAGGGTTAAAGTCTATTTTTTTTTTCTCTGACTCTTAAGAGTCTTCCCGCAGTCTGCCGGGGGAACTCTTAAGAGTCTCCCAGCAGTTCCCGGGTTAAGGACTAAAAAAAATGCCCAAAGCCAAGCCAACTTTTGCCGAAACTTGGCTCAGATTTTCAAATTGAGTTTTTTATTTTTATATTATTTTTTGCAATTAATGAAATTTCAATAAAAACTGCTATCCTCAATTTCTAACAATTAAATACACAATAATCGTTTATAAATAAATATAATACATGTAGCCTATCTAAAAAAAACAAAAAATAAAAAAATAAACTTCTGCAGAATTATCAAATTGCTAAATTTTTTGTGGATCAGAGAAGTCACATTGACCTAATTTGATTTTTTTTCCCCGAAATTATCCCACGGTCAGCTATTATTTACCCTTTGCTGGCAATATAATAAGATGACAATAAGTCCTGGGGGGCTTTGCCCTTCCTCAACCCAAAAGCTGTCAAATTAGAAGTGAACGTGACAATGTGACCCAGAACTTGCGAATCGCCGCGAAAGGCTGCTTGAATAATATCGGTACTTTTGGTTTAATTCTTATTACAGATGTAAACTAGATCACCATCTCTAGCCTATAGGAGGCAAATGAGAATGTAATAGTATCTCTAACACTCCGCACCTCCTATAAAAAGCGCTTCCACAATACTGAAATAGTGAACCCATCTTAAAGTACCGGTAAGGTAAATTTGGGGGTGCGTTTTGAAGTTTTATTAGTTTTAATAGATTTAGGCTAGATTATAGATTAGGCCTAAATGTTTTCCCCATTATCCAACAATCTTAAGATACGGACCCCGACAGTGGGGAGGGCTATGAAGTACAGGGAAATTGAGGGGTAACAGACGAAAAGAAGGGGTAATATTAGCCTAACCTAACCTAGTATATTAGGTGGGGGCTGCCGCCCCCACACCCCCGCAGCCCCGCTGGTTTGGTATTTGATTAATAAAAGGTTGACGGTCGCCAACATTTTTTTAATGAAGTCTACGGTATTTACTCCGCAATCTTCAGCTTTGGCTGTGGATTAAAATTAAAATGTAAAACTTGCAAACTAAACAAACCAAAATTGGGACAAGGACAATATAAAGTCAAATTAAATTATCAAAATCGCTATGTGGAAACAACGCTTACTAAAATGAAAACTATTAAATAAAAGAACACAATCCACCACACAGGGTGCACATCACTACATGAGCAAGTCAATCTGTTTCTGATCAATCTGATAACAGGAGGTAAATATTAACTTTTTCAAAGTAATTGAAAAAGTTTTTCCGAAGATTCTAATTAATGACAACCACTGTATAATGATGAAAACTAGCTAAAACTAAAACAAAAAATCACGAAATAAATGTTGGTTGGTTTCCTTGATAAATACCGGTTAATCTAATCTAATATAATATTTGTACATTTTGGGCAGGGGGTGAGGTATGTGGCGGCGTACAGACCCTCCCGTAAAACATGGCGCATTTTAAGACTTTTATTTCTCAGTAAATACCGATTTCCGCACTTCAATTAAACATCCTATAAGTTCTAACCAGTCCCCTGACCAGTTCTTAATAGGTTACTCGAGGATATTTTAACGGGACCATAGGTAAACATTTACTGAAATTTGCTAGCCTACCTATATTGTCGCATCTCCTGTATATTAACCCTATTTTTTAAATATATCCCGGATGCCCGACGACAACGCTACCGTGCGAGATTTGTACAGTTGCGAGATTGGCCGTTTGGCTGGGGAGTGGACAGGGGCCTATCGCGCTCACTCGGACTCGTCTCCACAGGCTATAAGAGCATGTAAATTGCTGTAAATTGCCATGGTATTCCAGAACCGTCCCCGCAGCCAATGTGTTAAGTAGAATGGGTCACTATTTTGGTATTGTGAAAGCGCTTTTTATAGGTGCGGAGTGTTAGTGCGACTATTACCGAGACCCTACAATGCTTCATTATCCCCCATAGGCTTCAAAACTTTGCTTCAAATGTTAAATTGGGTGTATACTTACTATGGCTCAAACTGTACATTATAATTTCCACCAAACTCAAAATAAACAATGGTCAATATACAGGAGGCGCTACAATATAGGTAGCAAAATTCTAATGGTAGTTTTGGGTTCCTATCATCATATTCTTCATTTCTATATACTTTTTATCCCCGGGGGAAAAACAAAAAAAATCTTGGGTTTTTTTTGTTTTTTTTTTTTTTATTAACCTAACCAAAAAACCTAACCTAACCTAACCTAAATGTATTTGGGGGCTATTAGGTTAGGTTAGGTTAGATTTTTTGGTTAGGTTAATGACCAAAACAAAAAATCCCAAGAAAATAAATGAAAAATCCCGATTTTTTTTTGTTTTTCGGTTATACTGATGTTTTGGACCGACAGTTAGCCCATCGATCTGTTTAGGCCTAATAGGTCCGGTAGAGCATATACATCATTGCTATATATGGCATTAAGAGCGGAAATGTATTACAAGGGAGAAACAAAAAAAACGCTAAAATACATGTATAGGCCTAGGCTACTGTAAAACAATAAGTTTTTCAGCCAGTACCCAACCAGCGGGGGTGTGGGGGCGGCAGCCCCCACCCACATACTAGGTTAGGTTGTTAAGTTAGGCTAATGGCACAGAAAAAAAAAAAAAAAAAAAAAAAAAAGTAACCCAACCAGCGGGGGTGTGGGGGCGGCAGCCCCCACCCATATACTAGGTTAGGTTAGGTAAGGTTGTTAGGTTAGGCTAATAGCCTAGAACATAAAAAAAAAAAAAAAAAAAAAAAAAAAAAAAAAAAAAAAAAAAAAAAAAAAAAGTCTAATAGGGGGGTGTTTTTAGATTGTTGGATAATGGGTAAATACTAATTTCCGCTCCTCTTCAGTATAAAACAACACTATCTCTGAAGGAAAAAATACAAAAAACAAAATAAAACTTACTGAAATCGCTGTCGGTCCAAAAAAAGTCAGGTTTACCTGTTTTTCCCCCGGGGATAAAAAGTATATAGAAATGAAGCATATGATGATAGGAACCCAAAACTACCATTATAATTTTGCTACCTATATTGTAGCGCCTCCTGTATATTGACCTAAACAATTACGACCTAGAGACTTAATATATGTAATTATCTAGATGGGTGTTTACTTATTATGACTCACACCTGTAGCCTACATTCTCCTCCCTCCCCTCAAATTTCGGCATCTCGAAATTTCCCAGGTCTCGAATTGGATTAATAATTATCGATAGCCTACATATCCACCATTAAATCCTGACTTACCATCTTCCACTGCAGAGTATATAAAGACTGCCTACTTTAAAACTACGATAATATGAAGATGGGCTGGATTAACGCCGATAAAGTTGGGCATCCACGACCGGCTCACAGGGACAAGAATGGTCTGCATGTAGCCTATACGGTGCTGCTTATTATCCGTCGTAGTTTCACGTAATATATATATATATATATTAACACCATTGATAACTTCCAAAGCCGCTTGATTAACAGTGATGATCAGACAAGACCTGAAATTGCCCCAGAACTGGTCATGTGTAAATAAACGGCGAGGGCGAGCTGTCAAATTACATGTCACTTGCACAGCAGTGGTTTCCCGATTTAATTTACAACACTCCGTACAATACATAATATCACGTTTACTCCAGCTCAAGAAAGGTCAAGGTGCATACACTATCCACGGAAACCTACATATATATACAATCCAAGATAAGGAAGAATAATAAAATGCCAAAATGCTTACCACTAATCTCTGCAACCTCCCACTTCGATGAACTGTTGCGCAATGACGTTTCCGAGGACTCGAGAGAAGGGCCGCAGGGCTCCCACAAATCATTCAAGGAAATTCCCCAGAGAAAACCCGAAAATTCCCTAGATCGAGCAAAATATTCCTAAAACTTGCATATGAAGCCAGAAGCATTAAACATAATTTATCACATATGAAGGTTAGCATAAATACATATTGAATGAACATTGTTCCTTTATTGTTATTTACATAAATAAAGCTCTATAATCACAGGCTGTGAAAACAAATCTATCTATCTATCTATATACTAAAGCACATGCCCCCAGCTGGGAGGTGGCGGCTCGAGATAACCCTGACTGGCGCCCGACCTCCACTCCCTACGACCGCGTTATAACTCATCTATTCACAAGCCTTCTCCATTCATTCCTATTCATCACCACTTCTCTTGTCTGTTCTTCAGTCATCTCTCTATCTTCCAACACTTTTTTCACACCATCTCTCCATCTCCTCCGAAGTCTTCCTCTCAATCTATTTCCCCTTGTTTCTGACTCATATATTCTCTTGTAAGCCTTTCATCACCCATTCGTTCAACATGTCCATACCAGCATAGCACCCTTCTTTCCACTCTGGCAACAATACACTTAGCAAATAGGTCTAGGCTACCAATTCAAAATCAAATTGGCCTAGGCCTACCGGTACCAGCACTAACTGTGCAATGTTTAAAATAATTGTATCTCTGGCCATTAGTGTTATGTCCTGTTTTTCTACAGGTTTAACTTGGGTAATGTGAGTTCTGAATGACTGGGTATATAAGGCTGCATGCACAATACAAGGTATGAGGAATAGAGAACACAAAATAAACACACGGTAACACGACACAAGTTCACGTTTATTGAAGTAAATAAATAAAGAGCATAGAAAGATAGTAATTCTCGCACAAAACAAATAATAGAAGGGAACTGCTAGCTAGGGGAGGTGTGGTGGAGTGGTCTTGCCACTGGCCTGGTAATCCAAAGGTCCCGGGTTCAAATCCCGATGTATCAATGGGAAGATATTATTGGGATGGAATTTGTGCTGTACCTAGTATCAGTGCATTACCACAAAGCCCACCGAAACGTCAATAAAATACCCTCATTGTTCCCTGATTAAATAGCACTGTATGAATATTCCCATATTCAAAATATGCTATAGGGGTGCAATGCCTGGTGAGTTATCTGCTCAACAGGTGGCGTTGTGTGTGTGTAAGTGTGAGAGTCCGAGTGTAGAGGGTGAGACAGTGAAGCACGGGAACGAGATGGCTTCAGAGATGGGGTCGTTTCGGGCCATGAGTGAGCACCGTGCCTCATGTGAAGGCAAGATGGCAGGTGCTCGTTGTACTCTACGTGCTTCACATGTCTCACTCCCTAGACTGGAACAAGACCTCACAGGCTTCACTGTTCATTGTAAAGCGGTGAATGTTAAGGCTCTCAGCCTATGCCCGAGAGGAAGTAAGTTGGAATATAGAAAAAAAAAAAAAAAAAAAAAAAAATTAGCGGATCTGGATGGAGCCTAGTCTCCCACTTCCAACGTTCAGGTATATTCTTCTGATCACGGGTTTAATTAGCAAGTTTATTTTACTGGAAGACCTCAATATATTCGTATAATTCAATGTCACTGATTTGACTTCTTGCTGGCTGGTCGCGTGCCCAAGTAGCAGCTCACAGTTAGGATTAGACACGCGTATATTGTAGAACACGGAATCTATAGTAACCTCATGGGGGTACTGATCTAAGTTTTATATTCTTATGGCAGAAATACGTAGAACACAAATCAGTGGGCGAACGTTAGATATCACTAGAGTTTTAATATCTGAATAAGGTAATTACGAGTCAAGGTCGCCTGTTAATTAAAGAGCACTGATCGCTTAGTACGTCCCAAATGGAATGGTTATATATGAATTACACTGGGCAAGGTTTTAGCCACTTTATAGAAAGTTAATAAGTGAGTATCAAGCTAGTACTATAACACTTAGTACTAGCAACATGAATCTTGAATAGTATTTATAGATCTGGTCCTGGTTATCTTGCTTCCGGTGATGTTGGGGGCTAACGACTGGTTCCTCGGCCGTCCAGATGGTCCAAAATGTAGGAAGTTCTCAAGTCGGATCTCTTGACGATCGTTGCTGGCTACACACTTATATACCCACGAATTTGTGTGAAGGTTATAAGGTGCACGTTAGGACTTGTACATGGACAGATGCTTCTATCAGTCTTCTCTGCCACGGAGTCTGCCGGATCTGGAATCTCTCAACTCCGGAACAACACAAGGGCAGAGCTAGAGGTAAACTGCAGGGTAGTGACCACTGGTTGGTGTCTAGCTTTCAACTGATTTGACTGGGGGCGGGATCTAGATTTATAGGCTCGGTTCTGGACCCTGTAGACAGTAGGGATCTCGAGTCTTATGGACTTATTTGAGCTCTCAATAGATATGGGGACTAGGTAAGATGGTATTTACTGTTGTTGCACATGGCTATAGGAAGCCTTTATATTTTCATATAACTGAGCCTTAGTAAGAGGTACTATTTTGGCTATACTGGAAGTATTTAGGGGAGAGAGACTGGATCTACTTTGCGAGGAGGATGGGGACAGCTGTGATAGGAGCGTCTCTCTTAGATGGTTCAATCTTCATTCTATGGTATAGCTGAGGTGCTAATTTAGTGATCAGAGCAATGCAAGAAAGGTAAATGGTTTATTGTGAGTTAATAGAGGTTAGTAAAGGTGTTAGTCATGCATGGTTAGTTCATTGATAGGAAGAATTCCTGTGCTACCTGGCAATGACTCGGAAGTCAAAACAGGGGCCAGGTATACCTCCGCGGGGGTGGGGGTCTCCCTCCTCGGGTGGGCAAAAAGGGGGAGCTGGGCGCCCTCTCTCTGTGATAGTCGTCCGGCGGCTGTGGCTAGGGGCTTGCCATATCACCAGTGTTCGTAATAACCCTCTGTGTATGAGACAGATGTGGGTGTCCTTAATACCAAAACCGAAGGTGCCTTGGCTAGCTGGTTTTACTCGGCTGGTTGTTAATTGTAGGGTTTGCTGGATGTGGTGGAGACTGGGTTGTTAACTCTGCCACATTTATCTGGAAGTATGGCAATAGAAGTTAGTTACTGGCGAGGCGGCTAGCCTCGCACCGACGACCATTGGGTGCAGGGTTGTGAATGGGTTGTAAGAGAATAGATGGCATGTACGGGGTTAGTAAAGTTCTAATGTTGTTCTGGCCTACTAAGTGAAGGTAGGCTGGATAGGAGTATATATATAAAAAGTTAGAGAGCGTTAGTAACGGACAATTCAAGGATCTTCAAGAGGTATGAGAGAGAGGCTAGGTCGGACAAGAGTAGAGAAGTGCGGGGTCTTATAATGAGAGGGGATGGGTGCAGGGGGGCTATAGGGGAATTTGACCCTAAGGTCTCTGGGCGTGGGGGTGACATTAGGCTGCAGTTGATATGGAAGTTTGAAAAAGGCAGTAGAATACGTTAGCCAAATGCTACCGGGGAATGCAACTATGGGGTGGTATATGAGTCTGGAAAAGATAGAGTTATGTGATCAGTCCGAGGGGTTATGGATACTATTAGTTGGCCCTGGGAACTGCGTTTTCTATTAAATATAAATATACCAACAACAGCGGCAGTTCGTAGGGGTACTTAGTTATTGTTTCGGGGTACTTATGACAGATACTGGTAACCAGGTTATCTTATACAATCTCTGGTTGGGGTAAGAGGTGTATGACACAAAGTAAATTGGCGTAGTGTGGACTGTGGATACGAAGGAGGCAAGGGGAAGACGTATGACAATTGTGGAAAAGTAAATGGAAAAAGGTGAACACAATGGCGGATAAAAATACTTAACCTAAGGATTGAATACATAGATTTATGGGGCGATGGGTCTTCAGAAGCTTAGTCTGGCAAGACAAGATGTTAGGGAATGTTAATATTAATACTTAAACTAAGGATTGCATACATCGATGAACGATGACATTATAGTCGTCGTCCTAATAAGGTGATGAAACCTGGTTGATCTGTACTTGGCACAATACGACACAAGGACAGTGCCGCTATGTCGTATCAATGCTGGTGGCAGTTAATATTATAGACTTAGTTACTAGAGGAACAATGCAAGGGGCGACTGAGCACGGGTTACATACATCTATACTCGTCATGGGAAATGATATACGAGGTCTAGGGACAAGCGTGGGTGTTTTAACTTCTAAGATATATAACATCTACTTCTCGGATGTAAGAACATACATAGATATAATTATGGCTGTCTGATGTGTTGGCATTGGCTCAACGTCGGGACAGGGCATGGGTGTTTTTAATATGAATGTATATTCCTGTTCATCATCTTTGTAGTTAGGAGTGTAGGACACGAGGGGGGTAGTGTACGTGAGGTGTGGAAAATGGTCAGTTTAGAAAAGGTAGGTGGGTGCGGCCTGGAGCTGCTTAGCCCTGCGGGCTTGGGCCTGTCTGAAATGGCTGGCTCGGTCAGCTGGTCCTTTCGTTCTGTGGACCTTTCTTCCAGGTGTTTCTGTGTGGTGTTCGCTCGTGGCTTCTGTGGTGGGCTTCTTGTTCTGGGGCATTTTACTTCCCTCTCCTTCATTATAGGCTCGTCCTCGAGCCTCAAGGGTGAATTAAAAAGAAGCATAGTGATGGTGGGTCATTTTAAGGGTATTTAGAAAGTTCCACCAACCACGAGAGCGACGGTCAGGTTTCTTTTGCAGGTCAATGTATACCTGTAAGAATGTGTCCTCTGTGTTGTGGCGGGCGGCTGCCCGGGCTTGGTGTGGGTGTGGTACACGGGCCAAGTGTCCAGTGGGGGTTTTTACTTTAACCTTTCGTATGAATGGTTTGTAGCTTTCTCCTGTGGGGGTCGGAGTGAGGTGTGTGGGATTGACAGGAAGTCTGTTTAGTGTGGTGAATGGGTTACTAACCGCAAGGGGATTCACGCGTGACAACAGAGCTGGGGATGACGGGGGAATGTGAGTCTGGGTTTTATTTGGTTTTCTTGGGCGGTGTTGTAGGTTGGGAATATATAGTGAGGCAATGCGTAAGATCGGTTTAGGTAAGGTGGGTGAAGGAGGTGTGTGGGAAGGAGTGGGTGTGTGTGTTGTGTGGCTTGGGTCCTTAGTGTCAGAACGGGGTGTTATTTTTGTATCGCTATCTTTAAATCTGATGGGTCTGTTGATTATTCTACCTCTGGCGGTCCTGGTGGGAAGGTAGATGTTTGTCGTGGGACTTGAGTCGCTCGACGATGTTTTATATTAAGGGGAAGCACGTTTTATAGGTAAATGACATGTGGGGGTTTTCTCGGGGGTGACTTTGTGGGGGGGAGTTTCTTAGGGGTTGGTTGGTTGGGGGTTCGGTGAGATGAGGAGGTTGGTCGGTGTGTGGGTGGGGTGGTGGGGATCGTGGAGGGGAAAGGGGTGGATGGGGGGGGGGGGGGGCTAGACGGGGGGGTAAGGAGTGTAGATTTAAGTTGGAGGGTTGGGGGTAGGGGCGTGTGTGGGGTGTGTTGTTTGATGAGGTTGGTGATTTGCTGGTGATTATTCGTCTTCTTTCCCTTTGTGGGGGAGAATTCGACGAAGAAGAAGAAGAGGAGGAGGAGGAGGAGGGTAGTGGTCTGGCAGCCCTACGGAACTTGGTTAGCAGGGTGTGTTTTCTGGAGGTTTTAAACAATTTTTGTCGTGGGCGTAAGTTGTAGCGTGAGGTTACTGAGGTAGATTGTGTGGTGCGGTTGGGTGTGTACTTGGTTTGGGGTGGGGGTGGTGGTTTTCTCACTGTGGTGCCTGGTGAAGGTATGTCAGGGCTAGATGGGAGGGTTTCTGTTGTGGTCGGGGTTGTGGGTGGAGGTTTTCGTACTTGGATAAGTTGGGGAGGAACTTGACTATCAGAAGTGAAGGAAGGTGTCATGGTGGAAGAGGGTGTGATAGTGGGGGCTTGGGGTTTGTGGAGGTTAGTTTGGGGGGTATGTTGAGAAAAAATTTGTCGGTTCGGTGCTGGAGGGCTTAGGTCCTTAGGGGTTTGTATGGGGATATTCATAGCCTGAGTGAGAGGGTGAGTAGGGGTGTTTAATTTAGGGTCGGACGTGTGGGGTGGGGTAATGTCTTGTGGCTTTAGAGGTTTAAACGCTCGGACGAATCTAGTTCGGAGCGTGCGAGTCACGCCGTGATAGTCGATAGTGACTTGAAAGGCATTTGGGACTTGTATGACGGTGTAGGGCCCGACATAGCGAGGGCCTAACTTGTTGGTGATAGGGAGGTTGGCTACCATTACGGTGTCATGGATGGCGAAAGGGTTTTTGTCATCGATGTTATCAGTTTTGGTGTCTTGACAGATCTGGGCGGTATGGAGGGTGTTTTGCAGATGTTGCAATGGGTCAATTGTGGAGGTGGTGGAGGGAAGGTGAGCGTGGTGGTGGAATGGCAGTAACAGGGGGGGTACACCATAAACACGTTCATGAGGGGAAATACCGTCTTCCCGAGGACAGGTGTTCATACCCCACTGTATCATCTTTAGTTGTGATGGCCAGTCTGAGGTATTAAGAGCAATCATTCTTGTACGTAACTGGTTGTTGATGGTGCGATGGCTGCATTCGCAGATAGCATTTCCTTGAGGCCAGTACGGGGATGAGTGTTTAATCTTAATACCGCATTGTTGGGTGAATTGTTGCCAAACGTGTCCACTAAACTCGGGGGCATTGTCCGATAGAAGAGCAAGGGGAAGGCCGAATATAGGGAACACTTCGGTGGCAAGCAGTGTGGCGACTGTGGTGGCTGTGTGGTCTTTAACTGGGCAGGCTATTAGAAATTTTGAATATACGTCTACAAATGTGACGATATAGCGGTTGCCAGCGTAAGAAGGGAACGGGCCCATGATGTCGAGGGATAGGACTTGGAACGGTTTGTTGGCAGAAATGGTACCAGCTGGGCCTGGGGTGCGTGATCTATCCTTTCCCAATAAACACGGTTTGCAGGATTCTGTCACTCGTTGTGCAATTTTGGAGGGGTTGGGGGTCCAGTATTGGTCTGTGAAGATCTTTAACATTTTCTTTTGTCCAAGGTGTATGCCGTTTCCCTCGTGGATGGCAATCATGTAGTCGTGGGCTATGGTGGGGTCCAAGATTATGTGACCAGTGTCTGTGGCAAGTTGATCTCCCCAGCGAGTCAGTCTCCTGAAGACGTTTAACGGTATCCAGGGGGGTCTGATTCGTGCTTCCCAAGATTGAAATAGGGAGGGGGCTGGGGGGGCATTCTGTCGGGAGGTGGGGGTAGATACCAATTGAGTGTTTTGTAAGGCGGCTAGGTTGGTGGGGGGGTCTTTTGGTACTGGCAAACGTGACAGGGCGTCTGCATTAGTATGGAGTTTGCCGGGACGATATTGTATGGTAAAGTCGTAGTCCTCTAGTGTCTCTCTCCAACGTACCAAAATGGCTGAGTTGGTTTCGCACCTACGCAGCCATTGTAAAGATTGATGGCCGGTAATTATTTCGAGTTTTGCGCCCAACACAAATGACCGGAAGTGGCTGAGTGCCCAAATGATCCCTAAGCACTCTCTCTTGGTGGCTGCGTAATTCTGTTGGGGTGGGGTGAGTGTGGAGCTGGCATACGCTATCACATGTTCCTTTCCATCTCTGAATTGAGCTAATACTGCACCTATGGCATACAGAGATACGTCGGTATAAAGACGGAAAGGTTTCTGGTAGTCAGGGAAAACGACAATAGGGGCTTGGATTAGCTTTTGCTTCAAAGTGTTAAACGCGAGGTCTCTTTCAGGTGTCCAGGCGAACGGGGTGTCTTTGTGGGTAAGTTGGTGGAGGGGTCTGGCTATGGTGGCAAAGTGGGGGACGAAACGTCTGTAGTATGTGGCTAAACCTAGAAACGAACGTATTCCTTTAACCGTGGTGGGTGGGGTTTGGTTTTGTATGGCTTGAAGTTTCTTTGGGTCTGGCGCAATACCATGTTCAGATATCACGTGTCCGAGAAAATCTACCTTATTCCGGGCAATCACGCACTTTGAGGGTTTTAATTTCAACCCGGCGGCTCGGATTCTTTGCAGGACTTGTCTCAACCTGAGGAGGTGTTCGTCCCAGGTTGGAGAGTACACAATAATATCGTCCAGATAGGCTAGGCAGGTTTCCCAGGTTAGGCCATGTAATACCGTTTCCATCAAACGGGAGAAGGTGGCGGGTCCGTTACAGAGGCCAAAAGGTAGGACGTTAAATTCATAGTGATGGCCACCACTAGTGGAAAATGCAGTTTTCTTTTGGTCCTCGGCCTTGATAGGCACTTGCCAATACCCTGCTTGCAAGTCGAGGGTAGTGAACCATTTGGAACCGTATAGGGAGTCAAGGGAATCGTCTATTCGGGGTAAGGGCGTAGCGTCTTTAATGGTTATGTCATTCAACCTCCTGTAATCGACGCAAAAACGGGTTGTCCCATCTTTCTTTTTGACTAAGACAACAGGGGAAGACCAGGGGCTAATGGACGGGGTGGCAATCCCGGCCTCTAACATTTCCTGGACTTGGCGTTCCTCTTCCTGACGTTGTATGGGGTTCTTTCTATGGGATGGTTGTCGTATGGGGGGGCCTGTGGTGTTAATGATGTGTTGTTCTACATCAGTCTGTCCGATTTCGGTGGGTTGTTGGGCAAAGACGTCACTGAATTCCAGCAGTAGGTCGTACATGCCGTTCTTTTGGTGGTCAGATAGTGTCTCAGGAAGAGGGGGCAATTGGAGGCTGGTAGGGGTGTCGTTACAATGTATGGGGAGGTCATCGAAAGTTTCGAGGTCTCCTATAATGAGACCTTTTGGTAATGTCAGGGGTTCCTCTGAGATATTTGCCACGAGAATGTGGTTGATACGAGCGGAAATGATGGCGGGTTGTAAGAGGCAACGATGGGGGTTGGGGAATGTGTTAGTGGGGGAAAATACCATGTGAGTTTGGGGTATGGGCCGCAGGTTCACCCATTTTTGATGGTGGGGGGGAATTTGGCATTTATCCTGAACTACCGCTGGGCTAATGATGGTGGGGGATTGACTGGCGAGCAGGTGCTTGGTACTTATAAGGGGGGCAAGGTCACATTGGTGGGGGTCACGCGTGAGGGGGGGATTAACGGCGTGTGTGAGAGGATCAGTGGGGCGCGGTGTGAGGGGGTTAGAAAACGGGATTTGTTGGATGGACTGCGGAGGGTTGGTGGGGGGAGCGTTGTCGGTGGCAGTAACGGTTTGCTTGGAGTTTATGTGGTTTTGGTGGTTATGCTTGTCATGAGAGGGCGAGTCAAGTGTGGGGTTGTGAAGTTTTCTAGGGGTGTGAATTGTGTGGGGGTGGAAGGGAGCTACTGACGAAAAACTGTCACAAGGGGGAGGGTGGGGGGGGGGGGTGGAATAGCTGGGCATTTCTGGGGGCATGGTGGGAACATGGTTGTGTCCCTCGGTCGGCACGCGTGAGGGGGGGATTAACGGCGCGTGCGGGCGGTTCAGAGGGGTGAGGGGTGAGCGAGTTAGAAAACGGGATTTGCTGGGGGGACTGCGGAGGGTTGGTGGGGAAAAAGTTAGGTGTAGAACATGGGTTATTGGTGTAGGACTGGTGTATTGATTTGGGGTTGGTAACATTTGTGGGGGCATGGGGGAAACATTGTTGGGTACATCGGTCGGCATTTTCTCTGGAAACGTGTACATAAACATTGGATAGAATTATGGTTACATATATCAGAGTCTGTCCTGAAAACATGGGAGGATTTATTCTGGACAGAGTTACGAGAATTGAGGGAATTACCGAGAGGGAGTTGCTTGGACTTGTCTTCTTTCGTTTGCGGAGGCATTTTTTTACTGAATTGAGTGAGGTTTTGAGAGATCTCGGGGCAAGGGGAGGTTTTAGGAGTCACCTTAGTGCTAGCTGCAACTTGGTAACCCTGAATCAGAGTTTGTTGAGGGGCGGGTTGTTTTTTCTTTTTGGGAATGGGTTTCTGCATGATTGGTTTGTCAGAGGCTTTGGGCTGGAATTTGTTTTTGAATGAGATCAGCCTTTGGCCGCAGTCAATCTGGGCCCGGAGTTTTTGAAGGAGGTCAAGTCCAAGGAAACCATCATAATGTTTACAGTTGGAGGAAAATACTGTAAATGTGTGATAACAACGAGCATGGGGGTCAGGAGTGGTTACTGATTGGGGTGAAGTGTCTCCTAGGAGATTTAAGTAAGTATCAGTAGCTGAGATGAGTTCTGTTTTGGTGTTTAACAAAGGGCCAAATCGTCGGGGATGTTTTTCATAGTAAGATTTGAACAAACATGACTTGGCAGCTCCCGTGTCGATTAGCAAGTGGACAGGAATGTCCTTGATTTTGGCCATGTAATAAATGGGGGCAGTGCGACTAGTTATGGCGTCCCCCGCCGAGCCCATCGTGGGCAGGGGATACTTTAAAAATCCTGGGGGTCGGTATCTACCTCTTCCAGGGTTTCCTCGGTATCGTCTGAGGTCATGGTATGGGGGGCAATTTCTTCCTCTTGTCCCCACTCCTCTTCATTTACAGAAATGCGAGGAGTAGAGGGGCGAGGTTTGGCAGAGTCACGAATTTGGTGGAGGGCACACTGAGCATTACAGGCAGGGAAATCATAGGGGTTGATAATGACTAAGGTAGGGTTTTTACTTTGGTAGGTGTTGTAGTTGCTGTTCCGGTTGAAGATTCTGCGTGGCTGGGACGGTTGGAACCGGGGTCTACTGGGTTGGGGCTTGCCGGAAGGGTAGGTGGGTCTGTTGGTGAAAGATGAGGCTGGGTAGGCATTCTTGGGGTTTTGGTGGTTGGTTTGCTGCGGGTGCGTGGGAAACCTCTTGATTGCAGCGATTTGGGTGGGTGCTTCTGTGCGCACGGTCAAAATACGTCGGATCGTGATGAGGTCTTTTTTGTATTCGACGAAATCGTGCACCCGGAAATGGTCTTTTACTGCTGAGGGCAATATCGACACAAGGTTGACCAGAATTTGCTGTTCTTGTTGGATTCTGGTCAACGTGGGGAAAGAATTTTTTATGTGTTGGGCAAGCTTACTCACTGTGGCATCTACATCGCCTTCGAATTTCGTGTCTAGGATACGGGTGTGGGCCACGAAAGCGCCCAACGAAGGCTTCTATCACTATTGTGCGAAATTCGTTCCAGGTGGGATCAGGGTGCATTTGATGGGCAACCAGGGAAACGGCTTTTCCCAGGTGTACTAATGTTACGGCTATTTTTTGTGCGTCCGTGGTATAAGTCATGTCAAGTACGGGTTTCACTATGTCCATGAATATTTCGATCCCATAATTTATTTCATCATAATGTGGGATGGAAGTGTGAGTAGGTTGCGCCATGATGTTCTCGTGTTCTAGCTGTTCCAAACTTGCAATGTAATGCAACCTTTTATCCGAATCAAGAACCACCGCTGCCGCCAATGTTATGCCCTGTTTTTCTACAGGTTTAACTTGGGTAATGTGAGTTCTGAATGACTGAGTATATAAGGCTGCATGCACAATACAAGGTATGAGGAATAGAGAACACAAAATAAACACACGGTAACACGACACAAGTTCACGTTTATTGAAGTAAATAAATAAAGAGCATAGAAAGATAGTAATTCTCGCACAAAACAAATAATAGAAGGGAACTGCTAGCATTAGCGGATCTGGATGGAGCCTAGTCTCCCACTTCCAACGTTCAGGTATATTCTTCTGATCACGGGTTTAATTAGCAAGTTTATTTTACTGGAAGACCTCAATATATTCGTATAATTCAATGTCACTGATTTGACCTCTTGCTGGCTGGTCGCGTGCCCAAGTAGCAGCTCACAGTTAGGATTAGACACGCGTATATTGTAGAACACGGAATCTATAGTAACCTCATGGGGGTAATGATCTAAGTTTTATATTCTTATGGCAGAAATACGTAGAACACAAATCAGTGGGCGAACGTTAGATATCACTAGAGTTTTAATATCTGAATAAGGTAATTACGAGAGTCAGGTCGCCTGTTAATTAAAGAGCACTGATCGCTTAGTAGGTCCCAAATGGAATGGTTAAATATGAATTACACTGGGCAAGGTTTTAGGCACTCTATAGAAAGTTAATAAGTGAGTATCAAGCTAGTACTATAACACTTAGTACTAGCAACATGAATCTTGAATAGTATTTATAGATCTGGTCCTGGTTATCTTGCTTCCGGTGATGTTGGGGGCTAACGACTGGTTCCTCGGCCGTCCAGATGGTCCAAAATGTAGGAAGTTCTCAAGTCGGATCTCTTGACAATCGTTGCTGGCTACACACTTATATACCCACGAATTTGTGTGAAGGTTATAAGGTGCACGTTAGGACTTGTACATGGACAGATGCTTCTATCAGTCTTCTCTGCCACGGAGTCTGCCGGATCTGGAATCTCTCAACTCCGGAACAACACAAGGGCAGAGCTAGAGGTAAACTGCAGGGTAGTGACCACTGGTTGGTGTCTAGCTTTCAACTGATTTGACTGGGGGCGGGAGCTAGATTTATAGGCTCGGTTCTGGACCCTGTAGACAGTAGGGATCTCGAGTCTTATGGACTTATTTGAGCTCTCAATAGATATGGGGACTAGGTAAGATGGTATTTACTGTTGTGGCACATGGCTATAGGAAGCCTTTATATTTTCATATAACTGAGCCTTAGTAAGAGGTACTATTTTGGCTATACTGGAAGTATTTAGGGGAGAGAGACTGGATCTACTTTGCGAGGAGGATGGGGACAGCTGTGATAGGAGCGTCTCTCTTAGATGGTTCAATCTTCATTCTATGGTATAGCTGAGGTGCTAATTTAGTGATCAGAGCAATGCAAGAAAGGTAAATGGTTTATTGTGAGTTAATAGAGGTTAGTAAAGGTGTTAGTCATGCATGGTTAGTTCATTGATAGGAAGAATTCCTGTGTTACCTGGCAATGACTCGGAAGTCAAAACAGGGGCCAGGTATACCTCCGCGGGGGTGGGGGTCTCCCTCCTCGGGTGGGCAAAAAGGGGGAGCTGGGCGCCCTCTCTCTGTGATAGTCGTCCGGCGGCTGTGGCTAGGGGCTTGCCATATCACCAGTGTTCGTAATAACCCTCTGTGTATGAGACAGATGTGGGTGTCCTTAATACCAAAACCGAAGGTGCCTTGGCTAGCTGGTTTTACTCGGCTGGTTGTTAATTGTAGGGTTTGCTGGATGTGGTGGAGACTGGGTTGTTAACTCTGCCACATTTATCTGGAAGTATGGCAATAGAAGTTAGTTACTGGCGAGGCGGCTAGCCTCGCACCGACGACCATTGGGTGCAGGGTTGTGAATGGGTTGTAAGAGAATAGATGGCATGTACGGGGTTAGTAAAGTTCTAATGTTGTTCTGGCCTACTAAGTGAAGGTAGGCTGGATAGGAGTATATATATAAAAAGTTGGAGAGCGTTAGTAACGGACAATTCAAGGATCTTCAAGAGGTATGAGAGAGAGGCTAGGTCGGACAAGAGTAGAGAAGTGCGGGGTCTTATAATGAGAGGGGATGGGTGCAGGGGGGCTATAGGGGAATTTGACCCTAAGGTCTCTGGGCGTGGGGGTGGCATTAGGCTGCAGTTGATATGGAAGTTTGAAAAAGGCAGTAGAATATGTTAGCCAAATGCTACCGGGGAATGCAACTATGGGGTGGTATATGAGTCTGGAAAAGATAGAGTTATGTGATCAGTCCGAGGGGTTATGGATACTATTAGTTGGCCCTGGGAACTGCGTTTTCTATTAAATATAAATATACCAACAACAGCGGCAGTTCGTAGGGGTAATTAGTTATTGTTTCGGGGTACTTATGACAGATACTGGTAACCAGGTTATCTTATACAATCTCTGGTTGGGGTAAGAGGTGTATGACACGAAGTAAATTGGCGTAGTGTGGACTGTGGATACGAAGGAGGCAAGGGGAAGACGTATGACAATTGTGGAAAAGTAAATGGAAAAAGGTGAACACAATGGTGGATAAAAATACTTAACCTAAGGATTGAATACATAGATTTATGGGGCGATGGGTCTTCAGAAGCTTAGTCTGGCAAGACAAGATGTTAGGGAATGTTAATATTAATACTTAAACTAAGGATTGCATACATCGATGAACGATGACATTATAGTCGTCGTCCTAATAAGGTGATGAAACCTGGTTGATCTGTACTTGGCACAATACGACACAAGGACAGTGCCGCTATGTCGTATCAATGCTGGTGGCAGTTAATATTATAGACTTAGTTACTAGAGGAACAATGCAAGGGGCGACTGAGCACGGGTTACATACATCTATACTCGTCATGGGAAATGATATACGAGGTCTAGGGACAAGCGTGGGTGTTTTAACTTCTAAGATATATAACATCTACTTCTCGGATGTAAGAACATACATAGATATAATTATGGCTGTCTGATGTGTTGGCATTGGCTCAACGTCGGGACAGGGCATGGGTGTTTTTAATATGAATGTATATTCCTGTTCATCATCTTTGTAGTTAGGAGTGTAGGACACGAGGGGGGTAGTGTACGTGAGGTGTGGAAAATGGTCAGTTTAGAAAAGGTAGGTGGGTGCGGCCTGGAGCTGCTTAGCCCTGCGGGCTTGGGCCTGTCTGAAATGGCTGGCTCGGTCAGCTGGTCCTTTCGTTCTGTGGACCTTTCTTCCAGGTGTTTCTGTGTGGTGTTCGCTCGTGGCTTCTGTGGTGGGCTTCTTGTTCTGGGGCATTTTACTTCCCTCTCCTTCATTATAGGCTCGTCCTCGAGCCTCAAGGGTGAATTAAAAAGAAGCATAGTGATGGTGGGTCATTTTAAGGGTATTTAGAAAGTTCCACCAACCACGAGAGCGACGGTCAGGTTTCTTTTGCAGGTCAATGTATACCTGTAAGAATGTGTCCTCTGTGTTGTGGCGGGCGGCTGCCCGGGCTTGGTGTGGGTGTGGTACACGGGCCAAGTGTCCAGTGGGGATTTTTACTTTAACCTTTCGTATGAATGGTTTGTAGCTTTCCCCTGTGGGGGTCGGAGTGAGGTGTGTGGGATTGACAGGAAGTCTGTTTAGTGTGGTGAATGGGTTACTAACCGCAAGGGGATTCACGCGTGACAACAGAGCTGGGGATGACGGGGGGAATGTGAGTCTGGGTTTTATTTGGTTTTCTTGGGCGGTGTTGTAGGTTGGGAATATATAGTGAGGCAATGCGTAAGATCGGTTTAGGTAAGGTGGGTGAAGGAGGTGTGTGGGAAGGAGTGGGTGTGTGTGTTGTGTGGCTTGGGTCCTTAGTGTCAGAACGGGGTGTTATTTTTGTATCGCTATCTTTAAATCTGATGGGTCTGTTGATTATTCTACCTCTGGCGGTCCTGGTGGGAAGGTAGATGTTTGTCGTGGGACTTGAGTCGCTCGACGATGTTTTATATTGAGGGGAAGCACGTTTTATAGGTAAATGACATGTGGGGGTTTTCTCGGGGGTGACTTTGTGGGGGGGAGTTTCTTAGGGGTTGGTTGGTTGGGGGTTCGGTGAGATGAGGAGGTTGGTCGGTGTGTGGGTGGGGTGGTGGGGATCGTGGAGGGGAAAGGGGCGGATGCGGGGGGGGGGGGGGGGCTAGACGGGGGGGTAAGGAGTGTAGATTTAAGTTGGAGGGTTGGGGGTAGGGGCGTGTGTGGGGTGTGTTGTTTGATGAGGTTGGTGATTTGCTGGTGATTATTCGTCTTCTTTCCCTTTGTGGGGGAGAATTCGACGAAGAAGAAGAAGAGGAGGAGGAGGAGGAGGGTAGTGGTCTGGCAGCCCTACGGAACTTGGTTAGCAGGGTGTGTTTTCTGGAGGTTTTAAACAATTTTTGTCGTGGGCGTAAGTTGTAGCGTGAGGTTACTGAGGTAGATTGTGTGGTGCGGTTGGGTGTGTACTTGGTTTGGGGTGGGGGTGGTGGTTTTCTCACTGTGGTGCCTGGTGAAGGTATGTCAGGGCTAGATGGGAGGGTTTCTGTTGTGGTCGGGGTTGTGGGTGGAGGTTTTCGTACTTGGATAAGTTGGGGAGGAACTTGACTATCAGAAGTGAAGGAAGGTGTCATGGTGGAAGAGGGTGTGATAGTGGGGGCTTGGGGTTTGTGGAGGTTAGTTTGGGGGGTATGTTGAGAAAAAATTTGTCGGTTCGGTGCTGGAGGGCTTAGGTCCTTAGGGGTTTGTATGGGGATATTCATAGCCTGAGTGAGAGGGTGAGTAGGGGTGTTTAATTTAGGGTCGGACGTGTGGGGTGGGGTAATGTCTTGTGGCTTTAGAGGTTTAAACGCTCGGACGAATCTAGTTCGGAGCGTGCGAGTCACGCCGTGATAGTCGATAGTGACTTGAAAGGCATTTGGGACTTGTATGACGGTGTAGGGCCCGACATAGCGAGGGCCTAACTTGTTGGTGATAGGGAGGTTGGCTACCATTACGGTGTCATGGATGGCGAAAGGGTTTTTGTCATCGATGTTATCAGTTTTGGTGTCTTGACAGATCTGGGCGGTATGGAGGGTGTTTTGCAGATGTTGCAATGGGTCAATTGTGGAGGTGGTGGAGCGAAGGTGAGCGTGGTGGTGGAATGGCAGTAACAGGGGGGGTACACCATAAACACGTTCATGAGGGGAAATACCGTCTTCCCGAGGACAGGTGTTCATACCCCACTGTATCATCTTTAGTTGTGATGGCCAGTCTGAGGTATTAAGAGCAATCATTCTTGTACGTAACTGGTTGTTGATGGTGCGATGGCTGCATTCGCAGATAGCATTTCCTTGAGGCCAGTACGGGGATGAGTGTTTAATCTTAATACCGCATTGTTGGGTGAATTGTTGCCAAACGTGTCCACTAAACTCGGGGGCATTGTCCGATAGAAGAGCAAGGGGAAGGCCGAATATAGGGAACACTTCGGTGGCAAGCAGTGTGGCGACTGTGGTGGCTGTGTGGTCTTTAACTGGGCAGGCTATTATATTAGAAATTTTGAATATACGTCTACAAATGTGACGATATAGCGGTTGCCAGCGTAAGAAGGGAACGGGCCCATGATGTCGAGGGATAGGACTTGGAACGGTTTGTTGGCAGAAATGGTACCAGCTGGGCCTGGGGTGCGTGATCTATCCTTTCCCAATAAACACGGTTTGCAGGATTCTGTCACTCGTTGTGCAATTTTGGAGGGGTTGGGGGTCCAGTATTGGTCTGTGAAGATCTTTAACATTTTCTTTTGTCCAAGGTGTATGCCGTTTCCCTCGTGGATGGCAATCATGTAGTAGTGGGCTATGGTGGGGTCCAAGATTATGTGACCAGTGTCTGTGGCAAGTTGATCTCCCCAGCGAGTCAGTCTCCTGAAGACGTTTAACGGTATCCAGGGGGGTCTGATTCGTGCTTCCCAAGATTGAAATAGGGAGGGGGCTGGGGGGGCATTCTGTCGGGAGGTGGGGGTAGATACCAATTGAGTGTTTTGTAAGGCGGCTAGGTTGGTGGGGGGGTCTTTTGGTACTGGCAAACGTGACAGGGCGTCTGCATTAGTATGGAGTTTGCCGGGACGATATTGTATGGTAAAGTAGTAGTCCTCTAGTGTCTCTCTCCAACGTACCAAAATGGCTGAGTTGGTTTCGCACCTACGCAGCCATTGTAAAGATTGATGGCCGGTAATTATTTCGAGTTTTGCGCCCAACACAAATGACCGGAAGTGGCTGAGTGCCCAAATGATCCCTAAGCACTCTCTCTTGGTGGCTGCGTAATTCTGTTGGGGTGGGGTGAGTGTGGAGCTGGCATACGCTATCACATGTTCCTTTCCATCTCTGAATTGAGCTAATACTGCACCTATGGCATACAGAGATACGTCGGTATAAAGACGGAAAGGTTTCTGGTAGTCAGGGAAAACGACAATAGGGGCTTGGATTAGCTTTTGCTTCAAAGTGTTAAACGCGAGGTCTCTTTCAGGTGTCCAGGCGAACGGGGTGTCTTTGTGGGTAAGTTGGTGGAGGGGTCTGGCTATGGTGGCAAAGTGGGGGACGAAACGTCTGTAGTATGTGGCTAAACCTAGAAACGAACGTATTCCTTTAACCTGTTAAGCGCTAAATAGCCCTAGGAGCTAGGGTAGTTATTTGTGTATTTCTAGCCTTGGATTCTGACAGAATTCGTTATATTTACAATATAGACCATTATTTGTTTTCGGTATGCTTTTATTTTACATATATGATGTATATATGAACCTTCAAGAGTGCTAAAATAAGTGGGAAAAGCATTTGGGTGGTGAAAAATGAAGATATTGGCCACCCGGTCGTAATGTCAGGCGAGAGAGAGCTACAGTCAACCCTCCTCTCTCGCTGTCTGTGAGGTAACTGAGGGGAGCGGGGCGGTGTGGGCTGGTGTCTGTGTGGTACATATCGATCTTTTCTGCAACCCACTTGTGCTACATTATCGCGGGAGAGAAAAATAACCGATAAATGATGATAATAAGAGGGAAAATAGGTGACAATTGAGGAGGGGAGGGGGGTGGGTGAGATTTACATGGATGAGTACTGGAGGGGAATTATCTCACCTAGAGACAAAAAAAATTTTTTTGATAGGCCCTTTTTTTTTTTGGAAAGCTTTTTTTATGGTCCTGCTTCCGTGAGGCCTATCGCGTTCCCTATAGGAAGCCTTCCGTGAGGCCTATCGCGCTTGCCGGGTTAACCGTGGTGGGTGGGGTTTGGTTTTGTATGGCTTGAAGTTTCTTTGGGTCTGGCGCAATACCATGTTCAGATATCACGTGTCCGAGAAAATCTACCTTATTCCGGGCAATCACGCACTTTGAGGGTTTTAATTTCAACCCGGCGGCTCGGATTCTTTGCAGGACTTGTCTCAACCTGAGGAGGTGTTCGTCCCAGGTTGGAGAGTACACAATAATATCGTCCAGATAGGCTAGGCAGGTTTCCCAGGTTAGGCCATGTAATACCGTTTCCATCAAACGGGAGAAGGTGGCGGGTCCGTTACAGAGGCCAAAAGGTAGGACGTTAAATTCATAGTGATGGCCACCACTAGTGGAAAATGCAGTTTTCTTTTGGTCCTCGGCCTTGATAGGCACTTGCCAATACCCTGCTTGCAAGTCGAGGGTAGTGAACCATTTGGAACCGTATAGGGAGTCAAGGGAATCGTCTATTCGGGGTAAGGGCGTAGCGTCTTTAATGGTTATGTCATTCAACCTCCTGTAATCGACGCAAAAACGGGTTGTCCCATCTTTCTTTTTGACTAAGACAACAGGGGAAGACCAGGGGCTAATGGACGGGGTGGCAATCCCGGCCTCTAACATTTCCTGGACTTGGCGTTCCTCTTCCTGACGTTGTATGGGGTTCTTTCTACGGGATGGTTGTCGTATGGGGGGCCTGTGGTGTTAATGATGTGTTGTTCTACATCAGTCTGTCCGATTTCGGTGGGTTGTTGGGCAAAGACGTCACTGAATTCCAGCAGTAGGTCGTACATGCCGTTCTTTTGGTGGTCAGATAGTGTCTCAGGAAGAGGGGGCAATTGGAGGCTGGTAGGGGTGTCGTTACAATGTATGGGGAGGTCATCGAAAGTTTCGAGGTCTCCTATAATGAGACCTTTTGGTAATGTCAGGGGTTCCTCTGAGATATTTGCCACGAGAATGTGGTTGATACGAGCGGAAATGATGGCGGGTTGTAAGAGGCAACGATGGGGGTTGGGGAATGTGTTAGTGGGGGAAAATACCATGTGAGTTTGGGGTATGGGCCGCAGGTTCACCCATTTTTGATGGTGGGGGGGAATTTGGCATTTATCCTGAACTACCGCTGGGCTAATGATGGTGGGGGATTGACTGGCGAGCAGGTGCTTGGTACTTATAAGGGGGGCAAGGTCACTTTGGTGGGGGTCACGCGTGAGGGGGGGATTAACGGCGTGTGTGAGAGGATCAGTGGGGCGCGGTGTGAGGGGGTTAGAAAACGGGATTTGTTGGATGGACTGCGGAGGGTTGGTGGGGGGAGCGTTGTCGGTGGCAGTAACGGTTTGCTTGGAGTTTATGTGGTTTTGGTGGTTATGCTTGTCATGAGAGGGCGAGTCAAGTGTGGGGTTGTGAAGTTTTCTAGGGGTGTGAATTGTGTGGGGGTGGAAGGGAGCTACTGACGAAAAACTGTCACAAGGGGGAGGGTGGGGGGGGGGGTGGAATAGCTGGGCATTTCTGGGGGCATGGTGGGAACATGGTTGTGTCCCTCGGTCGGCACGCGTGAGGGGGGGATTAACGGCGCGTGCGGGCGGTTCAGAGGGGTGAGGGGTGAGCGAGTTAGAAAACGGGATTTGCTGGGGGGACTGCGGAGGGTTGGTGGGGAAAAAGTTAGGTGTAGAACATGGGTTATTGGTGTAGGACTGGTGTATTGATTTGGGGTTGGTAACATTTGTGGGGGCATGGGGGAAACATTGTTGGGTACATCGGTCGGCATTTTCTCTGGAAACGTGTACATAAACATTGGATAGAATTATGGTTACATATATCAGAGTCTGTCCTGAAAACATGGGAGGATTTATTCTGGACAGAGTTACGAGAATTGAGGGGATTACCGAGAGGGAGTTGCTTGGACTTGTCTTCTTTCGTTTGCTGAGGCATTTTTTTACTGAATTGAGTGAGGTTTTGAGAGATCTCGGGGCAAGGGGAGGTTTTAGGAGTCACCTTAGTGCTAGCTGCAACTTGGTAACCCTGAATCAGAGTTTGTTGAGGGGCGGGTTGTTTTTTCTTTTTGGGAATGGGTTTCTGCATGATTGGTTTGTCAGAGGCTTTGGGCTGGAATTTGTTTTTGAATGAGATCAGCCTTTGGCCGCAGTCAATCTGGGCCCGGAGTTTTTGAAGGAGGTCAAGTCCAAGGAAACCATCATAATGTTTACAGTTGGAGGAAAATACTGTAAATGTGTGATAACAACGAGCATGGGGGTCAGGAGTGGTTACTGATTGGGGTGAAGTGTCTCCTAGGAGATTTAAGTAAGTATCAGTAGCTGAGATGAGTTCTGTTTTGGTGTTTAACAAAGGGCCAAATCGTCGGGGATGTTTTTCATAGTAAGATTTGAACAAACATGACTTGGCAGCTCCCGTGTCGATTAGCAAGTGGACAGGAATGTCCTTGATTTTGGCCATGTAATAAATGGGGGCAGTGCGACTAGTTATGGCGTCCCCCGCCGAGCCCATCGTGGGCAGGGGATACTTTAAAAATCCTGGGGGTCGGTATCTACCTCTTCCAGGGTTTCCTCGGTATCGTCTGAGGTCATGGTATGGGGGGCAATTTCTTCCTCTTGTCCCCACTCCTCTTCATTTACAGAAATGCGAGGAGTAGAGGGGCGAGGTTTGGCAGAGTCACGAATTTGGTGGAGGGCACACTGAGCATTACAGGCAGGGAAATCATAGGGGTTGATAATGACTAAGGTAGGGTTTTTACTTTGGTAGGTGTTGTAGTTGCTGTTCCGGTTGAAGATTCTGCGTGGCTGGGACGGTTGGAACCGGGGTCTACTGGGTTGGGGCTTGCCGGAAGGGTAGGTGGGTCTGTTGGTGAAAGATGAGGCTGGGTAGGCATTCTTGGGGTTTTGGTGGTTGGTTTGCTGCGGGTGCGTGGGAAACCTCTTGATTGCAGCGATTTGGGTGGGTGCTTCTGTGCGCACGGTCAAAATACGTCGGATCGTGATGAGGTCTTTTTTGTATTCGACGAAATCGTGCACTCGGAAATGGTCTTTTACTGCTGAGGGCAATATCGACACAAGGTTGACCAGAATTTGCTGTTCTTGTTGGATTCTGGTCAACGTGGGGAAAGAATTTTTTATGTGTTGGGCAAGCTTACTCACTGTGGCATCTACATCGCCTTCGAATTTCGTGTCTAGGATACGGGTGTGGGCCACGAAAGCGCCCAACGAAGGCTTCTATCACTATTGTGCGAAATTCGTTCCAGGTGGGATCAGGGTGCATTTGATGGGCAACCAGGGAAACGGCTTTTCCCAGGTGTACTAATGTTACGGCTATTTTTTGTGCGTCCGTGGTATAGGTCATGTCAAGTACGGGTTTCACTATGTCCATGAATATTTCGATCCCATAATTTGTTTCATCATAATGTGGGATGGAAGTGTGAGTAGGTTGCGCCATGATGTTCTCGTGTTCTAGCTGTTCCAAACTTGCAATGTAATGCAACCTTTTATCCGAATCAAGAACCACCGCTGCCGCCAATGTTATGCCCTGTTTTTCTACAGGTTTAACTTGGGTAATGTGAGTTCTGAATGACTGAGTATATAAGGCTGCATGCACAATACAAGGTATGAGGAATAGAGAACACAAAATAAACACACGGTAACACGACACAAGTTCACGTTTATTGAAGTAAATAAATAAAGAGCATAGAAAGATAGTAATTCTCGCACAAAACAAATAATAGAAGGGAACTGCTAGCATTAGCGGATCTGGATGGAGCCTAGTCTCCCACTTCCAACGTTCAGGTATATTCTTCTGATCACGGGTTTAATTAGCAAGTTTATTTTACTGGAAGACCTCAATATATTCGTATAATTCAATGTCACTGATTTGACCTCTTGCTGGCTGGTCGCGTGCCCAAGTAGCAGCTCACAGTTAGGATTAGACACGCGTATATTGTAGAACACGGAATCTATAGTAACCTCATGGGGGTACTGATCTAAGTTTTATATTCTTATGGCAGAAATACGTAGAACACAAATCAGTGGGCGAACGTTAGATATCACTAGAGTTTTAATATCTGAATAAGGTAATTACGAGTCAAGGTCGCCTGTTAATTAAAGAGCACTGATCGCTTAGTACGTCCCAAATGGAATGGTTAAATATGAATTACACTGGGCAAGGTTTTAGGCACTTTATAGAAAGTTAATAAGTGAGTATCAAGCTAGTACTATAACACTTAGTACTAGCAACATGAATCTTGAATAGTATTTATAGATCTGGTCCTGGTTATCTTGCTTCCGGTGATGTTGGGGGCTAACGACTGGTTCCTCGGCCGTCCAGATGGTCCAAAATGTAGGAAGTTCTCAAGTCGGATCTCTTGACGATCGTTGCTGGCTACACACTTATATACCCACGAATTTGTGTGAAGGTTATAAGGTGCACGTTAGGACTTGTACATGGACAGATGCTTCTATCAGTCTTCTCTGCCACGGAGTCTGCCGGATCTGGAATCTCTCAACTCCGGAACAACACAAGGGCAGAGCTAGAGGTAAACTGCAGGGTAGTGACCACTGGTTGGTGTCTAGCTTTCAACTGATTTGACTGGGGGCGGGAGCTAGATTTATAGGCTCGGTTCTGGACCCTGTAGACAGTAGGGATCTCGAGTCTTATGGACTTATTTGAGCTCTCAATAGATATGGGGACTAGGTAAGATGGTATTTACTGTTGTGGCACATGGCTATAGGAAGCCTTTATATTTTCATATAACTGAGCCTTAGTAAGAGGTACTATTTTGGCTATACTGGAAGTATTTAGGGGAGAGAGACTGGATCTACTTTGCGAGGAGGATGGGGACAGCTGTGATAGGAGCGTCTCTCTTAGATGGTTCAATCTTCATTCTATGGTATAGCTGAGGTGCTAATTTAGTGATCAGAGCAATGCAAGAAAGGTAAATGGTTTATTGTGAGTTAATAGAGGTTAGTAAAGGTGTTAGTCATGCATGGTTAGTTCATTGATAGGAAGAATTCCTGTGTTACCTGGCAATGACTCGGAAGTCAAAACAGGGGCCAGGTATACCTCCGCGGGGGTGGGGGTCTCCCTCCTCGGGTGGGCAAAAAGGGGGAGCTGGGCGCCCTCTCTCTGTGATAGTCGTCCGGCGGCTGTGGCTAGGGGCTTGCCATATCACCAGTGTTCGTAATAACCCTCTGTGTATGAGACAGATGTGGGTGTCCTTAATACCAAAACCGAAGGTGCCTTGGCTAGCTGGTTTTACTCGGCTGGTTGTTAATTGTAGGGTTTGCTGGATGTGGTGGAGACTGGGTTGTTAACTCTGCCACATTTATCTGGAAGTATGGCAATAGAAGTTAGTTACTGGCGAGGCGGCTAGCCTCGCACCGACGACCATTGGGTGCAGGGTTGTGAATGGGTTGTAAGAGAATAGATGGCATGTACGGGGTTAGTAAAGTTCTAATGTTGTTCTGGCCTACTAAGTGAAGGTAGGCTGGATAGGAGTATATATATAAAAAGTTGGAGAGCGTTAGTAACGGACAATTCAAGGATCTTCAAGAGGTATGAGAGAGAGGCTAGGTCGGACAAGAGTAGAGAAGTGCGGGGTCTTATAATGAGAGGGGATGGGTGCAGGGGGCTATAGGGGAATTTGACCCTAAGGTCTCTGGGCGTGGGGGTGGCATTAGGCTGCAGTTGATATGGAAGTTTGAAAAAGGCAGTAGAATATGTTAGCCAAATGCTACCGGGGAATGCAACTATGGGGTGGTATATGAGTCTGGAAAAGATAGAGTTATGTGATCAGTCCGAGGGGTTATGGATACTATTAGTTGGCCCTGGGAACTGCGTTTTCTATTAAATATAAATATACCAACAACAGCGGCAGTTCGTAGGGGTAATTAGTTATTGTTTCGGGGTACTTATGACAGATACTGGTAACCAGGTTATCTTATACAATCTCTGGTTGGGGTAAGAGGTGTATGACACGAAGTAAATTGGCGTAGTGTGGACTGTGGATACGAAGGAGGCAAGGGGAAGACGTATGACAATTGTGGAAAAGTAAATGGAAAAAGGTGAACACAATGGTGGATAAAAATACTTAACCTAAGGATTGAATACATAGATTTATGGGGCGATGGGTCTTCAGAAGCTTAGTCTGGCAAGACAAGATGTTAGGGAATGTTAATATTAATACTTAAACTAAGGATTGCATACATCGATGAACGATGACATTATAGTCGTCGTCCTAATAAGGTGATGAAACCTGGTTGATCTGTACTTGGCACAATACGACACAAGGACAGTGCCGCTATGTCGTATCAATGCTGGTGGCAGTTAATATTATAGACTTAGTTACTAGAGGAACAATGCAAGGGGCGACTGAGCACGGGTTACATATATCTATACTCGTCATGGGAAATGATATACGAGGTCTAGGGACAAGCGTGGGTGTTTTAACTTCTAAGATATATAACATCTACTTCTCGGATGTAAGAACATACATAGATATAATTATGGCTGTCTGATGTGTTGGCATTGGCTCAACGTCGGGACAGGGCATGGGTGTTTTTAATATGAATGTATATTCCTGTTCATCATCATCATCATGTAGTTAGGAGTGTAGGACACGAGGGGGGTAGTGTACGTGAGGTGTGGAAAATGGTCAGTTTAGAAAAGGTAGGTGGGTGCGGCCTGGAGCTGCTTAGCCCTGCGGGCTTGGGCCTGTCTGAAATGGCTGGCTCGGTCAGCTGGTCCTTTCGTTCTGTGGACCTTTCTTCCGGGTGTTTCTGTGTGGTGTTCGCTCGTGGCTTCTGTGGTGGGCTTCTTGTTCTGGGGCATTTTAATTAGGCTACCAGAAACAAATAACTTTTAATAGGATTACTATTTTAAATTTCCCTACCAGAAGAAACGTGAGGAAGGAAGGCATGGGTTAACTCCCTCATAGTCCTAACCTCGAGGTCAATGTCGATATTGAATGTGTAGGCTATAGGCCTAGGGTGCAGTTTTTTGCATAGATCACCCATAAAGGCCATAATCCCAAGGCTCTCCCTTCAGACTGATTTCTTTCAATAGGCAATAAGAATATATAAACAACTTGCTCATCACACAAACAAAAATAACAAATACATAGAACTGAGTAGCTCCTGTCCTGTTTTCTGGTCCGAGACCGTCAGACCCAGCTCCACCACCACCACCCTTTACCAACCACGCCTTTGTATCCGCTACCCTGACAGCCTTCTTATTCAGCATGCATTTTGTAGCTTGTGGTATAATTCGATTTTATTACCCCTCATAGATTACTTGTAAACAACGTTTTGAATAATTATTGGTAATTATGAAAAAAGTACCCAGCAAATCACTAAAACAGTCAAATTCCCAAAATTCCCCAAACCTTAGCAGGTTCCTAGATTATTCCCTATACCACTCCAAAAGTTCCAATATAGGAACAAAATCCCTAAAGGTGGGAGCCCTGGAGGGCCGGCGGCAGGCCAGGGCAGGGTTACCAAATCTATATAGCGAAATAACGCTATATTAATCCTCAAATTTCGCTAGATAGTATGAAATGCAGAATATGATATATCACTATAATAACGCTGGACAATCCCTACAATACCACTAGCAAAATGGCACAATCTGACACTATCTTAGAATATCGCTAATAAATTACTCAGATCTACATAATTTACCTAAAAATTCTTGCTTATCAATGTAAATAATTGTTGCTAGATCGAGGTAAACGTTGCTAAATCTAGCAATAATGTGGCATGATTGATTGATTGATTGATTCTTTATTGAGAAAGCATAAATACGTGGGAATACATAATTACACGTCTCAAAAGGGCAAAGGTGATAAAACAGTCTTTTACCCTACTCATATTATACATGTACAATATAAACACAAACATGAATACAACATTTAGTAAGTTTTTTATCTCTATACTTGTTAGCAAACCAGTTGTCCCTAACTGTTTAACCCGGGAGCTGCTGGAAGACTCTTAAGAGTTCCCCCGGCGGACTGCGGGAAGACTCTCCTGAGTAAGTAAAACTAAAAATCAACTTTTGACATCGAAAAAAAAAATTTGTTTTATTTTATTTTTTTATTTTTTTATTTTTGTTTGGCCCCTGGGCCATGCAAAATCTCAGTCCTCTACCTCCCCTCCTTCCCCACTTTCCTCCTATCCCTTAGTTATCACCTATTTTCCCTATTATTCCCTTATTCTGAGGTATATTTTCGTGCTAACATTAGCGAGTTGCAAGCAGGGTGTTGTCATCACTGATAGCAATCGAGTGCAAGAGAGAGAGAGAGAGAATCGATCGACTGTGTCGCAGTGGCCTTGGGGAAAATTGGCGGGAAGGTAGCTTGCCTCACCCATACATTATACAACTCGCGGGCTATATCTCCGATTTTGACCATCCAAACGCTGTTTTCACTCGTTTTATTGTTGTTTCAGGTTAATACCTTTATAATCAACCCATAATAGGCGCATATGGATAATTATTAATGCTATTAATGGTACAATGAATATTTTAGTGACGAAAAACCTCAAATACGTCAGCACAGGGGGAGGTTTTCAATTACCCCCGTGCGCACTTCAGAGGTTAAGAAGGACCCTTAGCTAAGCTGGGCTTAGGCTTAGCGCGGGTTTGTTATAATCCTTCTACTTTCCTTAATGTCATAGAATGACCCTCCCACTCCAGTTTAATACATGCCTACATATACACACACATACATACACCCATACACACATAAAATACATATACAGTGTATACATATATATATATACACATATACATACATATACATACACACACACAGACACACACACACACACATGCATGTACATATACCTACATACATACCTATACACACATTAATTCATACAATAACACACACATTTCACAATATACAGTGTATACATACACATTTATTATTATAATAACAATAATGATATAATGAGGCTATCAATTACATAATAATCATAACACTAAATCCTAAACTTTGTTTTATGTATATTTACCTTACGATGTATTGTATTTTTTTGCATTTGGCTATAATTTGAGTAATCATATTATGATTGAACATCCATATAATTTGTTCATCGACCTTATCTATGACATTGTTTCTATATTTCGCTAGGTGTTGGCAGTGCAGTATATAATGATTTAAGGTATGACTCCTTGGTTTTTTACATAGTTGACAACATATTTCGTGTTCTCCTTTAGGAACACCAAGTTCCCACATGTAACAATATCCTAACCTAAGTCGTGTGCACAAGGAGTCCTTCCAAGCACTTCTTAAGTTTCCGTATATGAAGTAGTTCGCCGTGCAACGTTATTATAGTGATAGAATTGTTATGCCCTGTTTTTCTACAGGTTTAACTTGGGTAATGTGAGTTCTAATTGACTGGGTATAGAAGGCTGCATGCACAATACAAGATATGAGGAATAGAGAACACAAAGAAACACATGGTAGCAAGTTACACGATCACGTTTATTAATATACCACTGCAGAATACTTGTGTAAGACAATATAATAGAATGGAACAACACTAGCATAAGTGGATCTGGATGGAGCCTAGTCTCCCACTTCCAACGTTCAGGTATTAATCTTCTGATCACTGGCTTTGATTTAACAGGTTTATATACCGAAGACCATCAATGTTACTTATAGATTCCTATTCACTGTTAGATTTATTACTGGTAGCTCTGGTGCACAAGTAGTAGTTCACAGACTAGATTAGACACGCGTATTTTAGAGCACGGGAATTCTATAGTAACCTCAGAGGGGTACTGATCTAAGTTTTATATCCTTGTTTCAGAAATACATAGAACGCAAATCAGTGGGCGAACGTTAGATATCACTAGAGTTTTAATATCTGAATAAGGTAATTACGAGAGTCAAGGTCGCCTGTTAATTAATGAGCACTGATCGCTTAGTACGTCCCAAATGGAATGGTTAAGTCTGTATTACACTGGGCAAGGTCTTAGCCACTTCGTAGAAATATTTAATTAGTGAAATCTCTAAACAGCACAGTAAGATGTAGTACTGCTAAAGAGAATCTTGGGTAGTATCTGATGGGTCTGGTCCTGGTTATCTTGCGTCCATGATGTTGGGGGCTAACGACTGGTTCCGCGGCCGTCCAGGGTGTCCATATGTGTGAAGTTCTTAAATACGTGGGCAGGTCCTTCTATCCAAATCTGCCACGGAGTCTGCCGGTTCTGGGATCTCACTCCGGAACAACACAAGGGCAGAGCTAGAGGTTAACTGCAGGGTAGTGACCCCTGGTTGGTGTCTAGCTTTCAACTGATTTGACTGGGGGCGGGAGTTAGATTTATAGGCTCGGTTCTGGACCCTGTAGACAGTAGGGATCTCGAGTCTTATGAACTTAATTGAGCTCTCAATAGAAATGGAGACTAGGTAAGATGGTATTTACTGTTGTGGCACAGGGCTATAGGAAAGCCTTTATATTTCATATAACTGAGCCTTAGTAAGAGGTACTATTTTGGCTATACTGGACGTATTTAGGGGAGAGAGACTGGATCTACTTTGCGAGGAGGATGGGGACAGCTGTGATAGGAACGTCTCTCTAGATTGTTCAATCTTCATTCTATGGAATAGCTGAGGTGCTAATTTAGTGATCAGAGCATGCAAGAAAGGTAAATGGTTTATTGTGAGTTAATAGAGGTTAGTAAAGGTGTTAGTCATTCATGGTTAGTTCATTGATAGGAAGAATTCCTGTGCTACCTGGCAATGACTCGAAAGTCAAAACAGGGGCCAGGTATACCTCCGCGGGGGTGGGGGTCTCCCTCCTCGGGTGGGCAAAAAAGGGGGAGCTGGGCGCCCTCTCTCTGTGATAGTCGTCCGGCGGCTGTGGCTAGGGGCTTGCCATATCACCAGTGTTTATAATAACCCTCTGTGTATGAGACAGATGTGGGTGTCTTTAATACCAAAACCGAAGGTGCCTTAGCTAGCTGGTTTTACTCGGTTGGTTGTTAATTGTAGAGTTTGCTGGATGTGGTGGAGACTGGGTTGCTAACTCTGCCACATTTATCTGGAAGTATGGCAATATAAGTTAGTAACTGGCGGGGCGGCTAGCCTCGCACCGACGACCATTGGGTGCAGGGTTGTGAATGTGTTGTAAGAGAATAGATGGCATGCAAGGGGCTAGTAAAGTTCTAATGTTGTTCTGGCCTACTAAGTGAAGGTAGGCTGGATAGGAGTATATATATAAAAGGTTGGAGAGCGTTAGCAACGGACAATTCAAGGATCTTCAAGAGGTATGAGAGAGAGGCTAGGTCGGACAAGAGTCGAGAAGCGCGGGAATTCTTACTGAGAGGGGGGGAGAGTTCAAGGGCTACAGGGAAATTTTGCCCCTAAGGTCCCTGGGCGTGGGGGTGGCATTAGGCTACACTTGATATGGAAAGTTTGAAAAGGCAGTAGAATACGTTAGCCAAAATATGCTACCGGGGAATGCAACTATGGGGTGGTATAAGAGTCTGGAAAAGATAGAGTTATGTGATCAGTCCGAGGGTTATGGATACTATTAGTTGGTCCTGGGAACTGAGTTTTCTATTAAATATAAATATAAATACCAACAAAAGCGGCAGTTCGTAGGGGTACTTAGTTATTGTTTCGGGGTACTTATGACAGATACTGGTAACCAGGTTATCTTATACAATCTCTGGTTGGGGTAAGAGGTGTAAGACACGAAGTAAATTGGCGTAGTGTGGGCTGTGGATACGAAGGAGGCAAGGGGAAGACGTATGACAATTGTGGAAAGTAAATGGAAAAAGGTGAACACAATGGCGGATAAAAATACTTAACCTAAGGATTGCATACATAGATTTATGGGGCGATGGGTCTTCATAAAGCTTAGTCTGGCAAGACAAGATGTTAGGGAATGTTAATATTAATACTTAGTTACTAGAGGAACAATGCAAGGGGCGACTGAGCACGGGTTACATATATCTATATTCGTCATGGAAAATGATATACGAGGTCTAGGGACAATCGTGGGTGTTTTAACTTCTAAAATATATAAAATCTACTTCTCGGATGTAAGAACATACATAGATATAATTATGGCTGTCTGATGTGTTGGCATTGGCTCAACGTCGGGACAGGGCATGGTTGTTTTTAATATGAATGTATATTCCTGTTCATCATCTTTGTAGTTAGGAGTGTAGGACACGAGGGGGTTAGTGTACGTGAGGTGTGGAAAAATGGTCAGTTTAGAAAAGATAAAAAGGTGCAGCCAGGAGCTGCTTAGCCCTGCGGGCTTGGGCCTGTCTGAAATGGCTGGCTCGGTCAGCTGGTCCTTTCGTTCTGTGGACCTTTCTTCCGGGTGTTTCTGTGTGGTGTTCGCTCGTGGCTTCTGTGGTGGGCTTCTTGTTCCGGGGTATTTTAAGAATGTTGCACTATTCGCGTGTTTTTCTTGCATCATAAAAAGTTCCGCATCCTTTTGTTTTTTTCTAATTATTGATTTAATTTGTGTGCATGATGGCATAGCTGGAAGGCGGATGGTTGCTATGGTTATGTACTCTATGGGTTATTGGTTGGTTGCTAGGCACATGTCTTGCATCCGATTACTTGACCAACTGACTAGGTAATATTTTATCGTGACCAATATAACATCCATATGAATTGAGGATATTCAGTTTCGTCGCATTTATTACGATATATAATGCAGAATGACATAATACTTCAAAGATGTTTTGTTCACATAATTTATAGTTATTAATAGTAGTTCGAAGGCAAGAAACAAACGAACGCTTGAACAAGTTGACCGAGGAACAGCTCACTGGATTTCGTTCACTCTTGTGACTCTTTACAGTAGGCCTACTGTCAAAATTATTTGTTGAAGGATATACATATATTAACCGAAGTAGCACATTGGCATTGCATTCTTTTATACAGCAACCAACCACAATATTCCACAAGATATACCACACAGTTAGTTATAGACCTACCACCAGTATCACCAGATATTTAAACAGTAATAGCCTACCATTACCATAGTTACACCACACAGCTATTGTTCAGTTATACCAGATAGGCCTACTCCACATAGCGGTCAATCGGTCATAGCCTCAGCCCTCAGTTATAGCCTACCACACACTAAACTAAACCTCAGTTAGCCTTTTAGCCTTATAATAATAGCCTACAGGTAGGCCTATTTGTTTTTCTTGGTAGCCATGTATGCTCCAAATTTGGATGTAAATATGTCGATCATGAGTGCGCTAACATGGTGTTTGTGCAGACATAACTGTCGTGTATGGGTGTGATGAAACCTTGCACAATTGATTGAAACCATGTAGGCCTATTTGATACGGCAATATTGATTGTCACAATTTGTCAGTGAGATGCGGTCTCAGGATGATAAGACCGCATCTCTAGCTGCCACTAAACCTGCAGCCAACCCTACTCCTGCCAGCCACCCTGCTCCTGCCCGCATCGCCCGCATATCAACGAGACAGGTGGGACACATAAGACCTGAGTGGACTACACCAGCATACCCTGCCCAGCCAGCTTCTAGGCCCCTACCACCAGAGAGAAAAGTCAGAGGGGTAACTACGCTAAACACCCAGCTAACCATCCTGGACTTCCCCAGCCTGATCAACCAGCTACAGGTGGTACTCCTTTATTTACCAACTTACCTTTCATCTCCCCCATCAAGGACTGCCAAACTGCTCCAGACTTTCACTCTCTATTTCCTAGTCAGCCATTTATATCACCCATCAAAACCCCTCAGGATCTTGCAGCCATCCAAGTCATGTCCTTTTCCCGGGCTAGGATAGCGCATAAACCAGCAGTTCAACCCATGCAGCAGTTCTAAACCTTTTCTTATATAAATTAAAATGCCCCAGATCAAGAAGCCCACCACAGAAGCCACGAGCGAACACCACACAGAAACACCCGGAAGAAAGGTCCACAGAACGAAAGGACCAGCTGACCGAGCCAGCCATTTCAGACAGGCCCAAGCCCACAGGGCTAAGCAGCTCCAGGCTGCACCCACCTACCTTTTCTAAACTGACCATTTTCCACACCTCACGTACACTACCCCCCTCGTGTCCTACACTCCTAACTACAAAGATGATGAACAGGAATATACATTCATATTAAAAACACCCATGCCCTGTCCCGACGTTGAGCCAATGCCAACATATCAGACAGCCATAATTATATCTATGTATGTTCTTACATCCGAGAAGTAGATGTTATATATCTTAGAAGTTAAAACACCCACGCTTGTCCCTAGACCTCGTATATCATTTCCCATGACGAGTATAGATATATGTAACCCGTGCTCAGTCGCCCCTTGCATTGTTCCTCTCCTAACTACAAAGATGATGAACAGGAATATACATTCATATTAAAAACACCCATGCCCTGTCCCGACGTTGAGCCAATGCCAACACATCAGACAGCCATAATTATATCTATGTATGTTCTTACATCCGAGAAGATGTTATATATCTTAGAAGTTAAAACACCCACGCTTGTCCCTAGACCTCGTATATCATTGCCCATGACGAGTATAGATATATGTAACCCGTGCTCAGTCGCCCCTTGCATTGTTCCTCTAGTAACTAAGTCTATAATATTAACTGCCACCAGCATTGATACGACATAGCGGCACTGTCCTTGTGTCGTATTGTGCCAAGTACAGATCAATCAGGTTTCATCACCTTATTAGTACGACGACTATAATGTCGTCGTTCATCGATGTATTCAATCCTTAGGTTAAGTATCTTTATCCGCCATTGTGTTCACATTTTTCCATTTACTTTTCCACAATTGTCATACGTCTTCCACTTGCCTCCTTCGTATCCACAGTCCACACTACGCCAATTTGCTTCGTGTCATACACCTCTTACCCCATCCGGAGATTGTATAGATAACCTTGTTACCAGTATCTGTCATAAGTACCTCGAAACAATAACTAAGTAACCCTACGAACTGCCGTTTTATTGGTATATATATATTTCATAGAAAACGCAGTTCCCAGGGCCAACTAATAATATCCATAACCCCTCATACTGACTACACAATTCTATCTTTTCCAGACTCATATACCACCCCGTAGTTGCATCCCCGGTAGCATTTGACTAACGTACTCGCTGTCTTTTCAAACTCCAATATCAATTGTAGCCTAATGCCACCCCCACGCCCAGGGACCTTAGGGGCAAAATTTCCCTGTAGCCCTTGAACTCTCCCCCCCCTCTCATTAAGACACCCGCGCTTCTCGACTCTTGTCCGACCTAGCCTCTCTCTCATACCTCTTGAAGATCCTTGAATTGTCCGTTACTAACGCTCTCCAACTTTTTATATATATATACTCCTATCCCGCCTACCTTCACTTAGTAGGCCAGAACAACATTAGAACTTTACTAACCCCGTGCATGCCATCTATTCTCTTACAACCCATTCACAACCCTGCACCCAATGGTCGTCGGTGCGAGGCTAGCCGCCTCGCCAGTAACTAACTTCTATTGCCATACTTCCAGATAAATGTGGCAGAGTTAACAACCCAGTCTCCACCACATCCAGCAAACCCTACAATTAACAACCAGCCGAGTAAAACCAGCTAGCCAAGGCACCTTCGGTTTTGGTATTAAGGACACCCACATCTGTCTCATTCACAGAGGGTTATTACGAACACTGGTGATATGGCAAGCCCCTAGCCACAGCCGCCGGACGACTATCACAGAGAGAGGGCGCCCAGCTCCCCCTTTTTGCCCACCCGAGGAGGGAGACCCCCACCCCCGCGGAGGTATACCTGGCCCCTGTTTTGACTTCCGAGTCATTGCCAGGTAGCACAGGAATTCTTCCTATCAATGAACTAACCATGCATGACTAACACCTTTACTAACCTCTATTAACTCACAATAAACCATTTACCTTTCTTGCATTGCTCTGATCACTAAATTAGCACCTCAGCTATACCATAGAATGAAGATTGAACAATCTAAGAGAGACGCTCCTATCACAGCTGTCCCCATCCTCCTCGCAAAGTAGATCCAGTCTCTCTCCCCTAAATACTTCCAGTATAGCCAAAATAGTACCTCTTACTAAGGCTCAGTTATATGAAAATATAAAGGCTTCCTATAGCCATGTGCCACAACAGTAAAACCATCTTACCTAGTCCCCATATCTATTGAGAACTCAAATAAGTCCATAAGACTCGAGATCCCTACTGTCTACAGGGTCCAGAACCGAGCCTATAAATCTAGCTCCCGCCCTCAGTCAAATCAGTTGAAAGCTAGACACCAACCAGTGGTCACTACCCTGCAGTTTACCTCTAGCTCTGCCCTTGTGTTGTTCCGGAGTTGAGAGATTCCAGATCCGGCAGACTCCGTGGCAGAGAAGACTGATAGAAGCATCTGTCCATGTACAAGTCCTAACGTGCACCTTATAACCTTCACACAAATTCGTGGGTATATAAGTGTGTAGCCAGCAACGATCGTCAAGAGATCCGACTTGAGAACTTCCTACATTTTGGACCATCTGGACGGCCGAGGAACCAGTCGTTAGCCCCCAACATCACCGGAAGCAAGATAACCAGGACCAGATCTACAAATACTATTCAAGATTCATGTTGCTAGTACTAAGTGTTATAGTACTAGCTTGATACTCACTTATTAACTTTCTATAAAGTGGCTAAAACCTTGCCCAGTGTAATTCATATTTAACCATTCCATTTGGGACGTACTAAGCGATCAGTGCTCTTTAATTAACAGGCGACCTTGACTCTCGTAATTACCTTATTCAGATATTAAAACTCTAGTGATATCTAACGTTCGCCCACTGATTTGTGTTCTACGTATTTCTGCCATAAGAATATAAAACTTAGATCAGTACCCCCATGAGGTTACTATAGATTCCGTGTTCTACAATATACGCGTGTCTAATCCTAACTGTGAGTTGCTACTTGGGCACGTGACCAGCCAGCAAGAGGTCAAATCAGTGACATTGAATTATACGAATATATTGAGGTCTTCCAGTAAAATAAAAACTTGCTAATTAAACCCGTGATCAGAAGAATATACCTGAACGTTGGAAGTGGGAGACTAGGCTCCATCCAGATCCGCTAATGCTAGCAGTTCCCTTCTATTATTTGTTTTGTGCGAGAATTACTATCTTTCTATGCTCTTTATTTATTTACTTCAATAAACGTGAACTTGTGTCGTGTTACCGTGTGTTTATTTTGTGTTCTCTATTCCTCATACCTTGTATTGTGCATGCAGCCTTATCCCGTACAGCCCCAGCGACGCGCCTGGCGCGTCGGCGATGTATGTAACGCACAGCCCCAGAGACGCGCCTGGCGCGTCACCCTAATTTCCCCTAATTGCGCCGACCGTAACCTCAGGTGTAGCCACGCAAGAGGGCTCAGATTTGTATGGGAACTGTGTACGTATCCCACGCAACCGTGCCGATGGTTGAAAACTCTCAAAGTCCACGTGCGTGCGCGCGAGCGCGCAATAACCTGGTTTTTTGGGATAATTGCCTTCAATTTTTTACTCTTATAAAATCCGTTTTCGGGGGCTCTGTAGGACCATTTTTTAAGCTTTTTGAGCGGTTTTTCGTGGTTTTTCCTTCATTCCTAACCCATTCGCTATTGTTTCTGGAATAAAACCATTTTTTGAAAACCGGCCGGGTTCTGGTGCGCAAACATTACAAAACTAGCCGGGGCTCCACGGGTTATATACCCAGTCATTCAGAACTCACATTACCCAAGTTAAACCTGTAGAAAAACAGGGCATAACATTGGCGGCAGCGGTGGTTCTTGATTCGGATAAAAGGTTGCATTACATTGCAAGTTTGGAACAGCTAGAACACGAGAACATCATGGCGCACCCTACTCACACTTCCATCCCACATTATGATGAAACAAAGTATGGGATCGAAATATTCATGGACATAGTGAAACCCTTACTTGACATGACTTTTACCACGGACACACAAAAAATAGCCGTAACATTAGCACACCTGGGAAAAGCCGCTTCCCTGGTTGCCTATCAAGTGCACCCTGATCTCACCTGGAACGAATTTCGCACAATAGTGATAGAAGCCATTAAGCCTCCGTTGGGCGCTTTCGTGGCCCACACCCGTATCCTAGACACGAAATTCGAAGGCGATGTAGATGCCACAGTGAGTAAGCTTGCCCAACACATACAAATTTCTTTCCCCACGTTGACCAGAATCCAACAAGAACAGCAAATTCTGGTCAACCTTGTGTCGATATTGCCCTCAGCAGTAAAAGACCATTTCCGGGTGCACGATTTCGTCGGATACAAAAAAGACCTCATCACGATCCGACGTATTTTGGCCATGCGCGCAGAAGCACCCACCCAAATCGCTGCAATCAAGAGGTTTCCCACGCACCCGCAGCAAACCAACCACCAAAACCCCAAGAATGCATACCCAGCCTCATCCTTCAACAACAGACCCACCTACCCTTCCGGCAAGCCCCAACCCAGTAGACCCCGGTTCCAACCATCCCAGCCACGCAGAATCTTCAACCGGAACAGCAACTACAACACCTACCAAAGTAAAAACCCTACCTTAGTCATTATCAATCCCTATGATTTCCCTGCCTGTAATGCTCAGTGTGCCTTCCACCAAATTCGTGACTCTGCCAAACCTCGCCCCTCTACTCCTCGCATTTCTGTAAATGAAGAGGAGTGGGGACAAGAGGAAGAAATTGCCCCCCATACCATGACCTCAGACGATACCGAGGAAACCCTGGAAGAGGTAGATACCGACCCCCAGGATTTTTAAAGTATCCCCCGCCCACGATGGGCTCGGCGGGGGACGCCATAACTAGTCGCACTGCCCCCATTTATTACATGGCCAAACTCAAGGACATTCCTGTCCGCTTGCTAATCGACACGGGAGCTGCCAAGTCATGTTTGTTCAAATCTTACTATGAAAAACATCCCCGACGATTTGGCCCTTTGTTAAACACCAAAACAGAACTCATCTCAGCTGCTGATACTTACTTAAATCTCCTAGGAGACACTTCACCCCTATCAGTAACCACTCCTGACCCCCATGCTCGTTGTTATCACACATTTACAGTATTTTCCTCCAACTGTAAACATTATGATGGTTTCCTTGGACTTGACCTCCTTCAAAAACTCCGGGCTCAGATTGACTGCGGCCAAAGGCTGATCTCATTCAAAAACAAATTCCAGCCCAAAGCCTCTGACAAACCAATCACACAGAAACCCATTCCCAAAAAGAAAAAACAACCCCCCCCCCCCCCCTCAACAAACCCTGATTCAGGGTTACCAAGTTGCAGCTAGCACTAAGGTGACTCCTAAAACCTCCCCTTGCCCCGAGATCTCTCAAAACCTCACTCAATTCAGTAAAAAAATGCCTCAGCAAACGAAAGAAGACAAGTCCAAGCAACTCCCTCTCGGTAATCCCCTCAATTCTCGTAACTCTGTCCAGAATAAATCCTCCTATGTTTTCAGGACCGACTCTGATATAATATATGTAACCATAATTCTATCCAATGTTTATGTACACATGTTTCCAGAGAAAATGCCGACCGATGTACCCAACAATGTTTCCCCGATGCCCCCATAAATGTTAACAACCCCAAATCAATACACCAGTCCTACACCAATAACCCATGTTCTACACCTAACTTTTTCCCCACCAACCCTCCGCAGTCCCCCCAGCAAATCCCGTTTTCTAACTCGCTCACCCCTCTGAACCGCCCGCACGCGCCGTTAATCCCCCCCTCACGCGTGCTGACCGAGGGACACAACCATGTTCCCACCATGCCCCCAGAAATGCCCAGCTATTCCACCCCCCCCCCCCCTCCCCCTTGTGACAGTTTTTCGTCAGTAGCTCCCTTCCACCCCCACACAATTCACACCCCTAGAAAACTTCACAACCCCACACTTGACTCGCCCTCTCATGACAATCATAACCACCAAAACCACATAAACTCCAAACAAACCGTTACTGCCACCGACAACGCTCCCCCACCAACCCTCCGCAGTCCATCCAACAAATTCCGTTTTCTAACCCCCTCACACCGCGCCCCACTGATCCTCTCACACACGCCGTTAATCCCCCCCTCACGCGTGACCCCCACCAAAGTGACCTTGCCCCCTTTATAAGTACCAAGCACCTGCTCGCCAGTCAATCCCCCACCATCATTAGCCCAGCGGTAGTTCAGGCTAAATGCCAAATTCCCCCCCACCATCAAAAATGGGTGAACCTGCGGCCCATACCCCAAACTCACATGGTATTTTCCCCCACTAACACATTCCCCAACCCCCATCGTTGCCTCTTCCAACCCGCCATCATTTCCGCTCGTATCAACCACATTCTCGTGGCAAATATCTCAGAGGAACCCCTGACATTACCAAAAGGTCTCATTATAGGAGACCTCGAAACTTTCGATGACCTCCCCATACATTGTAACGACACCCCTACCAGCCTCCAATTGCCCCCTCTTCCTGAGACACTATCTGACCACCAAAAGAATGGCATGTACGACCTACTGCTGGAATTCAGTGACGTCTTTGCCCAACAACCCACCGAAATCGGACAGACTGATGTAGAACAACACATCATTAACACCACAGGCCCCCCATACGACAACCATCCCGTAGAAAGAACCCCATACAACGTCAGGAAGAGGAACGCCAAGTCCAGGAAATGTTAGAGGCCGGGATTGCCACCCCGTCCATTAGCCCCTGGTCTTCCCCTGTTGTCTTAGTCAAAAAGAAAGATGGGACAACCCGTTTTTGCGTCGATTACAGGAGGTTGAATGACATAACCATTAAAGATGCTACGCCCTTACCCCGAATAGACGATTCCCTTGACTCCCTATACGGATCCAAATGGTTCACTACCCTCGACTTGCAAGCAGGGTATTGGCAAGTGCCTATCAAGGCCGAGGACCAAAAGAAAACAGCATTTTCCACTAGTGGTGGCCATCACTATGAATTTAACGTCCTACCTTTTGGCCTCTGTAACGGACCCGCCACCTTCTCCCGTTTGATGGAAACGGTATTACATGGCCTAACCTGGGAAACCTGCCTAGCCTATCTGGACGATATTATTGTGTACTCTCCAACCTGGGAAGAACACCTCCTCAGGTTGAAACAAGTCCTGCAATGAATCCGAGCCGCCGGGTTGAAATTAAAACCCTCAAAGTGCGTGATTGCCCGGAATAAGGTAGATTTTCTCGGACACGTGATATCTGAACATGGTATTGCGCCAGACCCAAAGAAACTTCAAGCCATACAAAACCAAACCCCACCCACCACGGTTAAAGGAATACGTTCGTTTCTAGGTTTAGCCACATACTACAGACGTTTCGTCCCCCACTTTGCCACCATAGCCAGACCCCTCCACCAACTTACCCATAAAGACACCCCGTTAGCCTGGACACCTGAAAGAGACCTCGCGTTTAACACTTTGAAGCAAAAGCTAATCCAAGCCCCTATTGTCGTTTTCCCTGACTACCAGAAACCTTTCCGTCTTTATACCGACGTATCTCTGTACGCCATAGGTGCAGTATTAGCTCAATTCAGAGATGGAAAGGAACATGTGATAGCGTATGCCAGCTCCACACTCACCCCACCCCAACAGAATTATGCAGCCACCAAGAGAGAGTGCTTAGGGATCATTTGGGCACTCAGCCACTTCCGGTCATTTGTGTTGGGCGCAAAACTCGAAATAATTACCGACCATCAATCTTTACAATGGCTGCGTAGGTGCGAAACCAACTCAGCCATTTTGGTACGTTGGAGAGAGACACTAGAGGACTACGACTTTACCATACAATATCGTCCCGGCAAACTCCATACTAATGCAGACGCCCTGTCACGTTTGCCAGTACCAAAAGACCCCCCCACCAACCCAGCCGCCTTACAAAACACTCAGTTGGTATCTACCCCCACCCCCCGACAGAATGCCCCCCCAGACCCTCCCTAATTCAATCTTGGGAAGCACGAATCAGACCCCCCTGGATACCGTTAAATGTCTTCAGGAGACTGACTCGCTGGGGAGATCAACTTGCCACAGACACTGGTCACATAATCTTGGACCCCACCATAGCCCACGACTACATGATTGCCATCCACGAGGGAAACGGCATACACCTTGGACAAAAGAAAATGTTAAAGATCTTCACAGACCAATACTGGACCCCCAACCCCTCCAAAATTGCACAACGAGTGACAGAATCCTGCAAACCGTGTTTATTGGGAAAGGATAGATCACGCACCCCAGGCCCAGCTGGTACCATTTCTGCCAACAAACCGTTCCAAGTCCTATCCCTCGACATCATGGGCCCGTTCCCTTCTTACGCTGGCAACCGCTATATCGTCACATTTGTAGACGTATATTCAAAATTTCTAATAGCCTGCCCAGTTAAAGACCACACAGCCACCACAGTCGCCACACTGCTTGCCACAGAAGTGTTCCCTATATTCGGCCTTCCCCTTGCTCTTCTATCGGACAATGCCCCCGAGTTTAGTGGACACGTTTGGCAACAATTCACCCAACAATGCGGTATTAAGATTAAACACTCATCCCCGTACTGGCCTCAAGGAAATGCTATCTGCGAACGCAGCCATCGCACCATCAACAACCAGTTACGTACAAGAATGATTGCTCTTAACACCTCAGACTGGCCATCACAACTAAAGATGATACAGTGGGGTATGAACACCTGTCCTCGGGAAGACGGTATTTCCCCTCATGAACGTGTTTACGGTGTACCCCCCCTGTTACTGCCATTCCACCACCACGCTCACCTTCCCTCCACCACCTCCACAATTGACCCATTGCAACATCTGCAAAACACCCTCCATACCGCCCAGATCTGTCAAGACACCAAAACTGATAACATCGATGACAAAAACCCTTTCGCCATCCATGACACCGTAATGGTAGCCAACCTCCCTATCACCAACAAGTTAGGCCCTCGCTATGTCGGGCCCTACACCGTCATACAAGTCCCAAATGCCTTTCAAGTCACCATCGACTATCACGGCGTGACTCGCACGCTCCGAACTAGATTCGTCCAAGCGTTTAAACCTCTAAAGCCACAAGACATTACCCCACCCCACACGTCCGACCCTAAATTAAACACCCCTACTCACCCTCTCACTCAGGCTATGAATATTCCCATACAAACCCCTAAGGACCTAAGCCCTCCAGCACCGAACCGACAAATCTTTTCTCAACATACCCCCCAAACTAACCTCCACAAACCCCAAGCCCCCACTATCACACCCTCTTCCACCATGACACCTTCCTTCACTTCTGATAGTCAAGTTCCTCCCCAACTTATCCAAGTATGAAAACCTCCACCCACAACCCCGACCACAACAGAAACCCTCCCGTCTAGCCCTGACATACCTCCACTAGGCACCACAGTGAGAAAACCACCACCCCCACCCCAAACCAAGTACACACCCAACCGCACCACACAATCTACCTCAGTAACCTCACGCTACAACTTACGCCCACGACAAAAATCGTTTAAAACCTCCAGAAAACACACCCTGCTAACCAAGTTCCGTAGGGCTGCCAGACCACTACCCTCCTCCTCCTCCTCTTCTTCTTCTTCGTCGAATTCTCCCCCACAAAGGGAAAGAAGACGAATAATCACCAGCAAATCACCAACCTCATCAAACAACACACCCCACACACGCCCCTACCCCAACCCTCCAACTTAAATCTACACTCCTTACCCACCTGTCTAGCCCCCCCCGCATCCGCCCCTTTCCCCTCCACGATCCCCACCACCCCACCCACACACCGACCAACCTCCTCATCTCACCGAACCCCCAACCAACCAACCCCTAAGAAACTCCCCCCCACAAAGTGACTCCCGAGAAAACCCCCACATGTCATTTACCTATAAAACGTGCTTCCCCTCAATATAAAACATCGTCGAGCGACTCAAGTCCCACGACAAACATCTACCTTCCCACCAGGACCGCCAGAGGTAGAATAATCAACAGACCCATCAGATTTAAAGATAGCGATACAAAAATAACACCCCGTTCTGACACTAAGGACCCAAGCCACACAACACACACACCCCCTCCTTCCCACACACCTCCTTCACCCACCTTACCTAAACCGATCTTGCACATTGCCTCACTATATATTCCCAACCTACAACACCGCCCAAGAAAACCAAATAAAACCCAGACTCACATTCCCCCGTCATCCCCAGCTCTGTTGTCACGCGTGAATCCCCTTGCGGTTAGTAACCCATTCACCACACTAAACAGACTTCCTGTCAATCCCACACACCTCACTCCGACCCCCACGGGGGAAAGCTACAAACCATTCATACGAAAGGTTAAAGTAAAAACCCCCACTGGACACTTGGCCCGTGTACCACACCCACACAAAGCCCGGGCAGCCGCCCGCCACAACACAGAGGACACATTCTTACAGGTATACATTGACCTGCAAAAGAAACCTGACCGACGCTCTCGTGCTTGGTGGAACTTTCTAAATACCCTTAAAATGACCCACCATCACTATGCTTCTTTTTAATTCACCCTTGAGGCTCGAGGACGAGCCTATAATGAAGGAGAGGGAAGTAAAATGCCCCAGAACAACGAGAAGCCCACCACAGAAGCCACGAGCGAACACCACACAAAAACACCCGGAAGAAAGGTCCACAGAACGAAAGGACCAGCTGACCGAGCCAGCCATTTCAGACAGGCCCAAGCCCGCAGGGCTAAGCAGCTCCAGGCCGCACCCACCTACCTTTTCTAAACTGACCATTTTCCACACCTCACGTACACTACCCCCCTCGTGTCCTACACTCCTAACTACAAAGATGATGAACAGGAATATACATTCATATTAAAAACACCCGTGCCCTGTCCCGACGTTGAGCCAATGCCAACACATCAGACAGCCATAATTATATCTATGTATGTTCTTACATCCGAGAAGTAGATGTTATATATCTTAGAAGTTAAAACACCCACGCTTGTCCCTAGACCTCGTATATCATTTCCCATGACGAGTATAGATATATGTAACCCGTGCTCAGTCGCCCCTTGCATTGTTCCTCTCCTAACTACAAAGATGATGAACAGGAATATACATTCATATTAAAAACACCCATGCCCTGTCCCGACGTTGAGCCAATGCCAACACATCAGACAGCCATAATTATATCTATGTATGTTCTTACATCCGAGAAGTAGATGTTATATATCTTAGAAGTTAAAACACCCACGCTTGTCCCTAGACCTCGTATATCATTTCCCATGACGAGTATAGATATATGTAACCCGTGCTCAGTCGCCCCTTGCATTGTTCCTCTAGTAACTAAGTCTATAATATTAACTGCCACCAGCATTGATACAACATAGCGGCACTGTCCTTGTGTCGTATTGTGCCAAGTACAGATCAACCAGGTTTCATCACCTTATTAGGACGACGACTATAATGTCGTCGTTCATCGATGTATTCAATCCTTAGGTTAAGTATCTTTATCCGCCATTATGTTCACATTTTTCCATTTACTTTTCCACAATTGTCATACGTCTTCCACTTGCCTCCTTCGTATCCACAGTCCACACTACGCCAATTTGCTTCGTGTCATACACCTCTTACCCCATCCGGAGATTGTATAGATAACCTTGTTACCAGTATCTGTCATAAGTACCTCAAAACAATAACTAAGTAACCCTATGAACTGCCGTTTTATTGGTATATATATATTTCATAGAAAACGCAGTTCCCAGGGCCAACTAATAATATCCATAACCCCTCATACTGACTACATAATTCTATCTTTTCCAGACTCATATACCACCCCGTAGTTGCATCCCCGGTAGCATTTGACTAACGTACTCACTGTCTTTTCAAACTCCAATATCAATTGTAGCCTAATGCCACCCCCCCACGCCCAGGGACCTTAGGGGCAAAATTTCCCTGTAGCCCTTGAACTCTCCCCCCCCCCCTCTCATTAAGACACCCGCGCTTCTCGACTCTTGTCCGACCTAGCCTCTCTCTCATACCTCTTGAAGATCCTTGAATTGTCCGTTACTAACGCTCTCCAACTTTTTATATATATACTCCTATCCAGCCTACCTTCACTTAGTAGGCCAGAACAACATTAGAACTTTACTAACCCCGTGCATGCCATCTATTCTCTTACAACCCATTCACAACCCTGCACCCAATGGTCGTCGGTGCGAGGCTAGCCGCCTCGCCAGTAACTAACTTCTATTGCCATACTTCCAGAAAAATGTGCAGAGTTAACAACCCAGTCTCCACCACATCCAGCAAACCCCTACAATTAACAACCAGCCGAGTAAAACCAGCTAGCCAAGGCACCTTCGGTTTTGGTATTAAGGACACCCACATCTGTGTCATACACAGAGGGTTATTACGAACACTGGTGATATGGCAAGCCCCTAGCCACAGCCGCCGGACGACTATCACAGAGAGAGGGCGCCCAGCTCCCCCTTTTTGCCCACCCGAGGAGGGAGACCCCCACCCCCGCGGAGGTATACCTGGCCCCTGTTTTGACTTCCGAGTCATTGCCAGGTAGCACAGGAATTCTTCCTATCAATGAACTAACCATGCATGACTAACACCTTTACTAACCTCTATTAACTCACAATAAACCATTTACCTTTCTTGCATTGCTCTGATCACTAAATTAGCACCTCAGCTATACCATAGAATGAAGATTGAACAATCTAAGAGAGACGCTCCTATCACAGCTGTCCCCATCCTCCTCGCAAAGTAGATCCAGTCTCTCTCCCCTAAATACTTCCAGTATAGCCAAAATAGTACCTCTTACTAAGGCTCAGTTATATGAAAATATAAAGGCTTCCTATAGCCATGTGCCACAACAGTAAATACCATCTTACCTAGTCCCCATATCTATTGAGAACTCAAATAAGTCCATAAGACTCGAGATCCCTACTGTCTACAGGGTCCAGAACCGAGCCTATAAATCTAGCTCTCGCCCCCAGTCAAATCAGTTGAAAGCTAGACACCAACCAGTGGTCACTACCCTGCAGTTTACCTCTAGCTCTGCCCTTGTGTTGTTCCGGAGTTGAGAGATTCCAGATCCGGCACACTCCGTGGCAGAGAAGACTGATAGAAGCATCTGTTCATGTACAAGTCCTAATGTGCACCTTATAACCTTCACACAAATTCGTGGGTATATAAGTGTGTAGCCAGCAACGATCGTTAACCTAACAAGTGCGCATGGGGGTAATTGAAAACGTCCCCCTGTGCTGACGTATTTGAGGTGTTTCCGTCACTAAAATATTCATTGTACCATTAATAGCATTAATAATTATCCATATTAAGGGGAGGTGTGGCAGAGTGGTCTTGCCACTGGACTGGTAATCCAATGGACCCGGGTTCGAATCCCAATATGTCAATGGGAAGATATTATTGGGATGGAATTTGTGCTGTACCTAGTATCAGTGCATTACCACAGCACACCGAAATGCCAAAAAAATACCCTCATTGTTCCCTGATTAAATAGCATTGTATGATTATTCCCATATTCAAAAATATGCTACAGGGGGGCAATGCCTAGTGAGTTAATTGCTCAATAGGTGGCGTTCTTAGAGTGAGGGTCCGAGTCTGTGGGGGTGAGACTGAAGCGCAGAGGCGAGGCGGATTCAGAGATGGAATTGCTTCGAGCCGTGAAGCTTCACATGTCTCACTCCCTAGACTGGAGCAAGACCTCACGGGCCTCACCGTGTTCAGCGGTTGAGTGTAAAGGCTATCAGCCTATGCCCGAGAGGTAGTAGTTGGAATATAGAAAAAAAAAAAAAAAAAAAAAAAAAAAATATGCGCCTATTATGGGTTGATTATAAAGGTATTAACCTGAAACAACAATAAAACGAGTGAAAACAGCGTTTGGATGGTCAAAATCGGAGATATAGCCCGCGAGTTGTATAATGTATGGGTGAGGCAAACTGCTTTCCCGCCAATTTCCCCCAAGGCCACTGAGACAGTCGATCGATACTCTCTCTCTCTCTCTTGCACTCGCTTGCCATCAGTGATGACAACACCCTGCTTGCAACTCGCTAATGTTAGCACGAAAATATACCTCAGAATAAGGGAATAATAGGGAAAATAGGTGATAACTGAAGGAGAGGAGGAAAGTGGGGAAGGAGGGGAGGTAGAGGACTGAGATTTTGCATGGCCCAGGGGCCAAAAAAAAATAAAAAAATAAAAAAATAAAAATAATTTTTTTTTTTTTTTCGATGTCAAAAGTTGATTTTTTATTTTACATACTCTCAAGAGTCTTCCCGCAGTCCGCCGGGGGAACTCTTAAGAGTCTCCCCGCAGCTCCCGGGTTAAGAGATCCGACTTGAGAACTTCCTACATTTTGGACCATCTGGACGGCCGAGGAACCAGTCGTTAGCCCCCAACATCACCGGAAGCAAGATAACCAGGACCAGATCTACAAATACTATTCAAGATTCATGTTGCTAGTACTAAGTGTTATAGTACTAGCTTGATACTCACTTATTAACTTTCTATAAAGTGGCTAAAACCTTGCCCAGTGTAATTCATATTTAACCATTCCATTTGGGACGTACTAAGCGATCAGTGCTCTTTAATTAACAGGCGACCTTGACTCTCGTAATTACCTTATTCAGATATTAAAACTCTAGTGATATCTAACGTTCGCCCACTGATTTGTGTTCTACGTATTTCTGCCATAAGAATATAAAACTTAGATCAGTACCCCCATGAGGTTACTATAGATTCCGTGTTCTACAATATACGCGTGTCTAATCCTAACTGTGAGTTGCTACTTGGGCACGTGACCAGCCAGCAAGAGGTCAAATCAGTGACATTGAATTATACGAATATATTGAGGTCTTCCAGTAAAATAAAAACTTGCTAATTAAACCCGTGATCAGAAGAATATACCTGAACGTTGGAAGTGGGAGACTAGGCTCCATCCAGATCCGCTAATGCTAGCAGTTCCCTTCTATTATTTGTTTTGTGCGAGAATTACTATCTTTCTATGCTCTTTATTTATTTACTTCAATAAACGTGAACTTGTGTCGTGTTACCGTGTGTTTATTTTGTGTTCTCTATTCCTCATACCTTGTATTGTGCATGCAGCCTTATATACCCAGTCATTCAGAACTCACATTACCCAAGTTAAACCTGTAGAAAAACAGGGCATAACATTGGCGGCAGCGGTGGTTCTTGATTCGGATAAAAGGTTGCATTACATTGCAAGTTTGGAACAGCTAGAACACGAGAACATCATGGCGCACCCTACTCACACTTCCATCCCACATTATGATGAAACAAAGTATGGGATCGAAATATTCATGGACATAGTGAAACCCTTACTTGACATGACTTTTACCACGGACACACAAAAAATAGCCGTAACATTAGCACACCTGGGAAAAGCCGCTTCCCTGGTTGCCTATCAAGTGCACCCTGATCTCACCTGGAACGAATTTCGCACAATAGTGATAGAAGCCATTAAGCCTCCGTTGGGCGCTTTCGTGGCCCACACCCGTATCCTAGACACGAAATTCGAAGGCGATGTAGATGCCACAGTGAGTAAGCTTGCCCAACACATACAAATTTCTTTCCCCACATTGACCAGAATCCAACAAGAACAGCAAATTCTGGTCAACCTTGTGTCGATATTGCCCTCAGCAGTAAAAGACCATTTCCGGGTGCACGATTTCGTCGGATACAAAAAAGACCTCATCACGATCCGACGTATTTTGGCCATGCGCGCAGAAGCACCCACCCAAATCGCTGCAATCAAGAGGTTTCCCACGCACCCGCAGCAAACCAACCACCAAAACCCCAAGAATGCATACCCAGCCTCATCCTTCAACAACAGACCCACCTACCCTTCCGGCAAGCCCCAACCCAGTAGACCCCGGTTCCAACCATCCCAGCCACGCAGAATCTTCAACCGGAACAGCAACTACAACACCTACCAAAGTAAAAACCCTACCTTAGTCATTATCAACCCCTATGATTTCCCTGCCTGTAATGCTCAGTGTGCCTTCCACCAAATTCGTGACTCTGCCAAACCTCGCCCCTCTACTCCTCGCATTTCTGTAAATGAAGAGGAGTGGGGACAAGAGGAAGAAATTGCCCCCCATACCATGACCTCAGACGATACCGAGGAAACCCTGGAAGAGGTAGATACCGACCCCCAGGATTTTTAAAGTATCCCCCGCCCACGATGGGCTCGGCGGGGGACGCCATAACTAGTCGCACTGCCCCCATTTATTACATGGCCAAAATCAAGGACATTCCTGTCCGCTTGCTAATCGACACGGGAGCTGCCAAGTCATGTTTGTTCAAATCTTACTATGAAAAACATCCCCGACGATTTGGCCCTTTGTTAAACACCAAAACAGAACTCATCTCAGCTGCTGATACTTACTTAAATCTCCTAGGAGACACTTCACCCCTATCAGTAACCACTCCTGACCCCCATGCTCGTTGTTATCACACATTTACAGTATTTTCCTCCAACTGTAAACATTATGATGGTTTCCTTGGACTTGACCTCCTTCAAAAACTCCGGGCCCAGATTGACTGCGGCCAAAGGCTGATCTCATTCAAAAACAAATTCCAGCCCAAAGCCTCTGACAAACCAATCACACAGAAACCCATTCCCAAAAAGAAAAAACAACCCCCCCCCCCTCAACAAACCCTGATTCAGGGTTACCAAGTTGCAGCTAGCACTAAGGTGACTCCTAAAACCTCCCCTTGCCCCGAGATCTCTCAAAACCTCACTCAATTCAGTAAAAAAATGCCTCAGCAAACGAAAGAAGACAAGTCCAAGCAACTCCCTCTCGGTAATCCCCTCAATTCTCGTAACTCTGTCCAGAATAAATCCTCCTATGTTTTCAGGACCGACTCTGATATATGTAACCATAATTCTATCCAATGTTTATGTACACATGTTTCCAGAGAAAATGCCGACCGATGTACCCAACAATGTTTCCCCGATGCCCCCATAAATGTTAACAACCCCAAATCAATACACCAGTCCTACACCAATAACCCATGTTCTACACCTAACTTTTTCCCCACCAACCCTCCGCAGTCCCCCCAGCAAATCCCGTTATCTAACTCGCTCACCCCTCACCCCTCTGAACCGCCCGCACGCGCCGTTAATCCCCCCCTCACGCGTGCTGACCGAGGGACACAACCATGTTCCCACCATGCCCCCAGAAATGCCCAGCTATTCCACCCCCCCCCCCTCCCCCTTGTGACAGTTTTTCGTCAGTAGCTCCCTTCCACCCCCACACAATTCACACCCCTAGAAAACTTCACAACCCCACACTTGACTCGCCCTCTCATGACAATCATAACCACCAAAACCACATATACTCCAAACAAACCGTTACTGCCACCGACAACGCTCCCCCACCAACCCTCCGCAGTCCATCCAACAAATTCCGTTTTCTAACCCCCTCACACCGCGCCCCACTGATCCTCTCACACACGCCGTTAATCCCCCCCTCACGCGTGACCCCCACCAAAGTGACCTTGCCCCCTTTATAAGTACCAAGCACCTGCTCGCCAGTCAATCCCCCACCATCATTAGCCCAGCGGTAGTTCAGGCTAAATGCCAAATTCCCCCCCACCATCAAAAATGGGTGAACCTGCGGCCCATACCCCAAACTCACATGGTATTTTCCCCCACTAACACATTCCCCAACCCCCATCGTTGCCTCTTACAACCCGCCATCATTTCTGCTCGTATCAACCACATTCTCGTGGCAAATATCTCAGAGGAACCCCTGACATTACCAAAAGGTCTCATTATAGGAGACCTCGAAACTTTCGATGACCTCCCCGTACATTGTAACGACACCCCTACCAGCCTCCAATTGCCCCCTCTTCCTGAGACACTATCTGACCACCAAAAGAACGGCATGTACGACCTACTGCTGGAATTCAGTGACGTCTTTGCCCAACAACCCACCGAAATCGGACAGACTGATGTAGAACAACACATCATTAACACCACAGGCCCCCCATACGACAACCATCCCGTAGAAAGAACCCCATACAACGTCAGGAAGAGGAACGCCAAGTCCAGGAAATGTTAGAGGCCGGGATTGCCACCCCGTCCATTAGCCCCTGGTCTTCCCCTGTTGTCTTAGTCAAAAAGAAAGATGGGACAACCCGTTTTTGCGTCGATTACAGGAGGTTGAATGACATAACCATTAAAGATGCTACGCCCTTACCCCGAATAGACGATTCCCTTGACTCCCTATACGGATCCAAATGGTTCACTACCCTCGACTTGCAAGCAGGGTATTGGCAAGTGCCTATCAAGGCCGAGGACCAAAAGAAAACAGCATTTTCCACTAGTGGTGGCCATCACTATGAATTTAACGTCCTACCTTTTGGCCTCTGTAACGGACCCGCCACCTTCTCCCGTTTGATGGAAACGGTATTACATGGCCTAACCTGGGAAACCTGCCTAGCCTATCTGGACGATATTTTTGTGTACTCTCCAACCTGGGAAGAACACCTCCTCAGGTTGAAACAAGTCCTGCAATGAATCCGAGCCGCCGGGTTGAAATTAAAACCCTCAAAGTGCGTGATTGCCCGGAATAAGGTAGATTTTCTCGGACACGTGATATCTGAACATGGTATTGCGCCAGACCCAAAGAAACTTCAAGCCATACAAAACCAAACCCCACCCACCACGGTTAAAGGAATACGTTCGTTTCTAGGTTTAGCCACATACTACAGACGTTTCGTCCCCCACTTTGCCACCATAGCCAGACCCCTCCACCAACTTACCCATAAAGACACCCCGTTCGCCTGGACACCTGAAAGAGACCTCGCGTTTAACACTTTGAAGCAAAAGCTAATCCAAGCCCCTATTGTCGTTTTCCCTGACTACCAGAAACCTTTCCGTCTTTATACCGACGTATCTCTGTACGCCATAGGTGCAGTATTAGCTCAATTCAGAGATGGAAAGGAACATGTGATAGCGTATGCCAGCTCCACACTCACCCCACCCCAACAGAATTATGCAGCCACCAAGAGAGAGTGCTTAGGGATCATTTGGGCACTCAGCCACTTCCGGTCATTTGTGTTGGGCGCAAAACTCGAAATAATTACCGACCATCAATCTTTACAATGGCTGCGTAGGTGCGAAACCAACTCAGCCATTTTGGTACGTTGGAGAGAGACACTAGAGGACTACGACTTTACCATACAATATCGTCCCGGCAAACTCCATACTAATGCAGACGCCCTGTCACGTTTGCCAGTACCAAAAGACCCCCCCACCAACCCAGCCGCCTTACAAAACACTCAGTTGGTATCTACCCCCACCCCCCGACAGAATGCCCCCCCAGACCCTCCCTAATTCAATCTTGGGAAGCACGAATCAGACCCCCCTGGATACCGTTAAATGTCTTCAGGAGACTGACTCGCTGGGGAGATCAACTTGCCACAGACACTGGTCACATAATCTTGGACCCCACCATAGCCCACGACTACATGATTGCCATCCACGAGGGAAACGGCATACACCTTGGACAAAAGAAAATGTTAAAGATCTTCACAGACCAATACTGGACCCCCAACCCCTCCAAAATTGCACAACGAGTGACAGAATCCTGCAAACCGTGTTTATTGGGAAAGGATAGATCACGCACCCCAGGCCCAGCTGGTACCATTTCTGCCAACAAACCGTTCCAAGTCCTATCCCTCGACATCATGGGCCCGTTCCCTTCTTACGCTGGCAACCGCTATATCGTCACATTTGTAGACGTATATTCAAAATTTCTAATAGCCTGCCCAGTTAAAGACCACACAGCCACCACAGTCGCCACACTGCTTGCCACAGAAGTGTTCCCTATATTCGGCCTTCCCCTTGCTCTTCTATCGGACAATGCCCCCGAGTTTAGTGGACACGTTTGGCAACAATTCACCCAACAATGCGGTATTAAGATTAAACACTCATCCCCGTACTGGCCTCAAGGAAATGCTATCTGCGAACGCAGCCATCGCACCATCAACAACCAGTTACGTACAAGAATGATTGCTCTTAACACCTCAGACTGGCCATCACAACTAAAGATGATACAGTGGGGTATGAACACCTGTCCTCGGGAAGACGGTATTTCCCCTCATGAACGTGTTTACGGTGTACCCCCCCTGTTACTGCCATTCCACCACCACGCTCACCTTCCCTCCACCACCTCCACAATTGACCCATTGCAACATCTGCAAAACACCCTCCATACCGCCCAGATCTGTCAAGACACCAAAACTGATAACATCGATGACAAAAACCCTTTCGCCATCCATGACACCATAATGGTAGCCAACCTCCCTATCACCAACAAGTTAGGCCCTCGCT